>MU182013.1:325681-349211 GCA_016904865.1 Pissodes strobi | reverse complement strand
TTTTTCTTTTTTTGAATTGTAAAAATCACAAACTGGCTTGAGTGTCGGCATCATGGAAAATAGTAAATGTGTCGTATTCGTATTAACTTTTTACGTCTGTTAGGTATCACAGCACTGACATCAGACTGAACATCAGTCATACATATGGAATCCAAAATGCTCAAACATCTGCCTCACATCAGGCCCCATTGTGTACCAAAGGACCTCCAGGTAAGACCCTTTTTCAGGGACTCATTTCAAATGAACATTACCTGTCCCTAACGCGTAGATATTTGTGTATGTAAAATTACTTAATTCTAACGCATTGAAAGAAAACCTTTGAATTTGGAAGCCTATAAATATAATATAATTATAAGGTGATCGCGCTCAACAACTTTGCTTCTGCCAACGCCAGGTTCCATTAAGTGACTGGCAGGATATGTTTTTTAGCTACCTTAGTTATTGATGAAATACTAAAAAACATATTAACTTGATTTATATCAATTGGTAATTTTTATTATCATAAACAAAATTATGGCAGGAAAATGTGACAGGAGGTCATTTTATGTCTTATTGAAATGTTATTGAAAAGTAAAAAAAAGTTTCAACTTTTATTTTTTTATGCACTTGCAATTTTTTTTTTCAACATATTTGGCATGCCGCGGTCAACCGTTGTCCCGCTAACGAAAATATAAAGGATACATCAAGTTTTATGAAATGTGACAACAAAAAGTGTCGCCAGTTCCGTAGACTGTGAAGTATTATATAGAGAAATAGTTTGTGATTTTTGGCATCAAGCTAGAATAAAAGCTGATTTTAGCTTTTAAAATGTCTTATAACAACAAGTCTGATAAAAAGATTAAGTTTGTCTTGTTTTTAGGTGGCCATACCAGGAACTTGTAACGTATATTTATAATTTTAGAAGCTGTGATATCTTACATACCCCTGCTGAAAGAAAATTAATGATTGCATTTATAAAACGGTCCATATGTTCCATAATCTACAATGTGAATTTTTACTAACCATGCAAGTATTACCGGTAAGTTGAGGAACAAATAAATATATAGCCTCCATTTTGTCGTATATACTCTCGGTTTTAAAACATCCTTATTCATGTGAGAACATTCTGAACTGAATAATACTGTAGAGTTTACTATAACTGTAAACGCACATACCAAACAATTAGCAACTTTAGGAAAAACTAAAAATGGATATTTCCAAGTTAATTTCATTTTTAGTATATGAATTTGTAGAACACGTTTCTGTCTGGCATGAGATATGTTATACTGAAAGCACTAGTATAAAAATAAACTTTTCATAATATTGCTTTCATTACAGCTTATTTATATAGATTTATTATAACATATTCCAAAAAAAAATATGATGTGGTCAAATATGGAAAGCAAACATTTTTTCCATTTATAATGGAAACTCATTACTCCAGTCTGGTTATTAGTTCTGAATTTTTTTACAAATTGAATCTAGATGTCACTCTAAGATTGATTTTTTTTGATAGCAACAATTTATTATCATAGGCTATTGGAAGTAGTAGTTCACAATATATGTAGAATCTAAATTACTGCAATAAATTCTATACTACAAATCATGATACTTGCATATCCAACATTGCGCGCTTGTGGTTGACATAATTATATTCGATATATTTAAGTCACAGTAAAACTAAAATTATTCCTCGGATGTATTGCTTTGAAAGGCCCTAAAATCCACCAAGTAAGTTTACTCATCTTTATTTGCATTGCGGTTTTGATGTTGACCAAATATATAGTGGAAAATAGGTAAATAATATCTCAGGACAAAATGATCTATAACACTTAACCAGAAGTACGTGGCTGAGAGTTACCTATAATTATTATTCTTATTGGTACCACTGTGTGCAAAATTGACCCCTTGCCGCAGTATCTTCCTAAATTATGTCTAAAATAGTTTCCAAAATATCGCCACATATTTCCGTTTAGTCGTTTATGTGTGACAGAGTTATTTTGAAAACTCTCAGTGCCTGTAAGACACGTACCTTCACATAACATTGGCAACTTTAGTGTCTGGTAAGCACATAATTAGATATTAGCATATCTATATTATTATGATTTCATGTTTATATGCGAGTGCCTGTTGTTGTTGTTGCCTGGTTGTTAGCTATCTAAGTTTTCATCGGTATTCAGTTAAATTGCCAAAGATTTTTACTTCGTTATTAGGCACTTGCTGCCGTTGTAATATATATTTCACTTGTTCAAGGAAAACATGAGTGCTGAGCTGGCTAGTTCAAGGACTCACATTAATCCAAAAAAACATCGAAAAAAACTTTTTTGCAAATCTTATTGTCCTCCTCCAAGGCGTAGAATAGCAAAGTACAAGGTCTGAAGCTGATCACTGGAGAGTGACCCAACAAACCCCATTCTTACCCCTGTCAGACTAGGGACCACCAAAGAAATGAATCTTAAGCCGATGCTTCCAGTGAAAGCGGCCCTAGGTGGGAGATGCATAGGCCTACTCGCATCGTCCGGTGAAAGACCACCCCACCAGAACTGGGAAGCGCTAAGTGGTTTTACCGAATCACTGGTGGTTCCGAATTCCACAGTAGAAATATATGGATATGATGGTGCTTCCAGGATCAAAATATTCCGGAAGTAAACTCTCCGGCCATTCGGATCTCCGGGCGCTGGGTGGCCCTGGGAGCTCTTCGTTCCCCATTTCACAGACAGCAAAGATACCGAACAAATTTAGAATAAATTTCTGTATCATAAGAAGCCTAAATACAAACATAAAATCGGTACACTAACATTTACCCCAATCCTGGTTACGACTTAAACACCCGATTTAGACATACGTTCGGAATATGTTTTTTTTTTGTTCGAAGCGACCTTTCATGTCGCGAGGAAACACTCGAACCGAACAACCTTGACGTCATGTGGCTCAAGTTCACTGCCAACGAGTAACCAAGTTTATATGTTGTCTCTATCGCTCTCCAAACTGTAGAGCCTACCAAAGCTTTTTTACAACACTAGCTACCACTTTTGACTCAATACAGGTCGATCACCCCAATTCAGACCGACAGCGAAGGTGGAGAAGCTGAAGCATTTGCCATCAGCTGCGGGCTTACTCAACTTGTAGACAAACCAACTCGAATCTCAGAGAGGGGGAACTTTTTCTAACCATCAATCCTGACCGGTACACAATTACAGTTAGTCCGCCATTAGGTACACGGCCACAAAATGATTTCAACGGTTTGCGAATTGCTACCTCTACAGAAGGATCCACCATTGCCTCGCAAAATCTGGCATTGCAATTCCGCAAAGTGGGACGATCTAAGAGAGTTCTACCTAGATTTTCCTTGGCTCGATGTTTGCTTTGGCACTAACGACCCTTCACTGCTGCGAAGAGATTACGCAAGTACTGGCAGCAAAATCAGACCGCTGAAAATCGCAATTATTTTGTTGAAGCGAGAAACTGGCAAGCCGAATGCAAACGCGTGATCGACGAAACTAAGGATAAACACAATCAAAGGATCAAGAATAAACTTTTGCAATGTCCCAGTGGCTCCAGGAATTTCTGGTCTGCAGCAAAGGCAGTAACTAATAATTTTACAAAAACGTCTCTCCCAACTTTGGTAGACGAAAGTGGCATCACGGCGACTACATCCAAGGAAAAAGCAAACATGCACGCCAATATGTTTTCATCGCACTCTACCTTAGACGTCCCCCAAGGTAAGGTCCTTCCCACCGTATCGAACATCAACACTACCATGGTAGAAGTTAAATTTAATCACCGTGATATTCGTAATATCCTCAAAGAAATGGATACGTGTTAAAGAACTGCACCAACGAACTAACACCCGTTTTATTCAGGCTTTTTTCTATGTCTAACGGAAAAGGAATTTATCCATCTTCTTTGAAAGTCGCTCGAGTGCAACCTGTCTCAAAAAAGGCAAGAAAACCACGCCCTCAAACTATCGCCTAATTGCCTTGCTTCCAATAATCTCCAAAGTCATGGAACATGTAGCCAATCAGCAACTACTCAAGTACCTCGAGAACAATAGAATAATCAGCGATAATTAATACGGCTTTCGCAAGGAGAGATCGACAGGAGATATATTGGCCTATGTCACTCATATATGGAGTAGGGCAATTGAGAACTACGAAGAATCTCGAGCGATTGCCGTCCTTCGGACTACCAGCCTCTCTCTGCAGCTAGCTTGCCAGTTTCCTTAAGAATCGATCTTTGCAAGTTGCAGTTGATGGACACATCTCAGACACATTCACCATTAATGCGGGCGTGCCCCATGGCGCAATACTTTCACCAACTCTGTTCTTCATCTTTATTAATGACCTGCTGACCGAAACAAATAATCCTGTTTACAGTTTTGGAGATAACAGTACTCTTGTCTCTCAATTTAGATCAGAAAAAGCTTTACTAGCGACTGAGACTTACTACCGCAGGCAAGAGCAGATTACAGCACTTAATCAAGACCTGGAGAAAGTTCAAACTTTCAGACATACATTTGGTCCAGTTCAATGCAGCAAAGACTCAAGCAGCCACATTTACCAGGAGGGCCAATACGGCGAGCCCTGACATCATTATGGCAGGTTCGACCATTTCTTCATCTTCGTCAATCAGACTGCTGGGTGTCTCGGTCAACAAAAAACTGTATACACCGCAGCAGCTGCTCTTGCTCTACGAAGCGATAATAAGACCGTGCTTGGAATATTTCTGACACATCTGGGGTGCCGCACCAAAGCATACCCTAAGAGCTCTTTCATACGATCCATTTTCTTCAACGGGCCGGACAACTGACGGACCGGTAAAGTTGACGGATATCCCAGAAACATATTGTGTTGCATGCAACCGTTCACATTTACCAACGTCCTTTCATCGGTGTGAAAGGGTTGATCCCGTCCGTTGCCGGTCCTTCAGTTCTCCGGCCCGTTGAAAAAAACAGATAGTATGAAAGAGCTCTAAGAGCTAAAGTTGACGGATAGCCCAGAAACATATTGTTTTGCATGCAACCGTTCACATTTTTGACAACCGGACCGTTTTTTTAACGGACGTTGGTAATTGTAGACGGTTGCATGTAACGCAATATGTGTCTGGGATATCCGTCAACTTTACCGGTCCGTCAGTTCTCCGGCCTGTTGAAAAAACGGATCGTATGAAAGAGCTCTAAAGCTGCTGGATTCCATTCAGAAGAGAGCTGTGCGTCTTCTCGGCGACCCGGAATCTGGATAGTCTGGAACACTGCAGGCATGTGGCCGAGATATCTCTGCTTTACAGACACTTTCACGGCAGATATTCCCCGGATTCCCCGCCTTATCCCGCCCCTGGCAACGCATCAGACACTAACGACAGACGGCAAGAGCGCACCACTTCGTCGCACAACTGCAAACACCTAGAACATCGCTTTACAAGAACTCCTTTGTCTGGCGTACTGCATCACTGTGAAACTCACACACAACATCTGTTTCCCCCTAATTACAACCTTCAACTATTCAAGAACCGTGTCAACCAAGATCTTCACACACACACACACACACACCGCTCGTCTAGCGCCATAGCATTTCCCTTTAGTGTGTGTGCCACTACCATAAAAAAAACTTCGTTATTAGGCATTTGCTGCCGTTGTAATTTATATTTAACTTCTTCAAGGAAAACATGAGTGCTGAGCTGGCAAGTTCAAGGACTCACATTAATCCAAGAAACATCCAAATAAAGCTTTTTTGTTATGGTGATTTTGATTACGAGGAAAAAGTATTACGTTGACTGCAGAAAATTAAAGAAGAGAAGGAAGATACACTGCCGATAATAGATTCTTCTAACGGCGATTAAGATTAGGAACCATCAGAGCAACCTGAAGTTTTTGAAGATAGTTATGAATCAAAATGCTTCTCAGACCATAACGCTTCCAAATTACTACAAATACGCGAGTCATATCACATCAGAAGCTGAAAGTCTCAATAATAAACGTGAGTCACTGAGTCATTGTGTTGAAACAAAGAAGCACCTGAGCATTATATTCTTAAATTTATTCCTTGAATAAAAAATATTGTGCGTAGTGCCTAGGAAGGACATACTTCTAACAACAGGTAAAAACAAGATACTTCCGGTTAAGGACTACATTAGGTCATCAGGCTCGAACTTCAGAAGTGTACTAAGAGAATAAGATCTTTATTCTTTTGATTTATGACGAACCTGGGGTTTGGCCTGGCACATCAATAAGCGAGCAGAATGTTCAAAATCGTTATTGCTAATCGAGAGGCCCCTTTAATTGTATATTATTTCCTTATAGCCTATTAAAACAAGTTGCTGCTGTCTAGAAGTCTAGATCACATAAACAAATAGTTTTAATATCTTTCATAAGTCAGACTTAAAGTAATGATTTTTCATTATAAATGTAATAAAATGTCCGTATTCTAATATCAGATGATTTCTTTTTTATTTGCATAATAATAAAATAAATGTACATACATAAGCTGGAATGAAATTAATGCGATATCATCATCAAATCATGCTTTGAATCTATATCCTTGATTTCAAAATAAAAATATCATGTGTCACGTCAGACACATTTTTTCTAATACGAAAAATGAAATTAACTTGGAAGTATCCATTTGTAGTGTTTCCAGAGGTTTCTAATTGTTTAGTGTGTGCATTTAAAGTTATGGTAAAAACTTCATTATTATTCAGTTCAGAATGCCCTCACATGAATAAGGGTGTTTTAGAACCGAAAGTGTATACAACAAAATGTAGGCTATGGATTTATTTGGTACTCAACTTGCCATTATTCCTGGCATGGTTAGTAGAAATTCACATTTTGCTACTAATTGTAGATTATGTAACATTAGGAATCATATGTATGTATAATACGTTTTAGATATGCAAGGATTAACTTTCTTCCAGCAACCAGGGCTACTGTCCAGGTGAAAAATAAAAAATGCTTCCACGTAAAGTTTTAAAATCAGGTTTTTGTTTTAGTAAATAAATAGTATAAAAGTTTGGTGATCGTAATCATCATCAATCAATCTTGTAGCGCAGGCTGCTGGCGAGTGATGTCTGGATGCTGAAAATTCCTTTGCCTTTTTGGAAGAACTCTATATATATTTTACGGCCTCAACTAATAGATATATAGTTTTAACCGATCGATGGCTCGAAAAAATAAAAAATCGACACTGACAAATCCATTCCAAACAGACAACAACCATACGTTGGTCATTCAGAGCAGTTGCTACAAAAGACCTTTCGCGAGGCTATAGAATTGAATTTCACAGGACAAAGAAGATTCAAGAAATAAAGTTTGCAAAACAAAATGTTATAGTATTTTTGGAAGATGTCTTGGGTCAAGTATACAAAACTAGCGTTGAATACGAGATCAACTAATCAAAACCTGGAGAAAGTTGAAACATGGAGCAACAGAAATTTGATCCCGTTCAATGCAGCAAAGACCCAAGCAGCCAATACGGCGGGCCCTGACATCATTATGGCAGGATCGACCATTCCTTCATCCTCGTTAACCGGAGTGGGTGTCTCGGTCAACACCAATATATCCTGGCATGACCACGTTACTAACATCGTAAAATCAGCCTCCCATAAGCTTGGTGCGCTATTTCGCATCAAAAAACTGTATATACCGCAGCAGTTGCTTTTGCTCTACAAAGCGCAAATAAGACCGTGCTTAGAATATTGCTCACACATCTGGGGTGGCGCACCAAAGCACACCCTAAAGTTGCTGGATTCCATTCAGAAGAGAGCTGTGCGTCTTGTCGGCGACCCGGAATCTGGATAGTCTGGAACACCGCAGACATGTAGCCGAGATATCCCTGTTTTACAAATACTTTCACGGCAGATGTTGCCAGGATTTAGCCCGCCCATCCCGCTTCTGGCAACGGCTGTCAGATAGTCACGACAGACGGCAAGAGCGCACCAGTTTGTCGTACAACTGGAAACAACTAGAACGTCGCTTTACAAGAACTCCTTTGTGTGGCACACTGCATCACTATGGAACTCACTCCCAGGACATCTGTTTCCCCCTAATTACAACCTACAACTATTCAAGAACCGTGTCAATCAACATCTTCTCACACACCGCTTGTCGAGCGCCATAGGATCTCACTTTAGTGTGTGTGCCACTACCATAAAAAAAGAAAAATTTCGGGTCCATAGAACAATTTGAATCATCATTGCGGCAGAATATTGAGGCATACAAACTAATTGACACTCGTTTTGGGTTGGGTTAGACTCAAAAAGTTGAATACACTTAGTAATGAAGAGGTAATTGCAGCAGTTCGAACCTTAGTAGAAATATATAACAATAAATTAGAGGATCAGATAGTAAACTGGTGTATGAAAATTATGTAATTAATTTCGACATTGAGAGATTTAGAAGAACAAAAATGCCATTTTTACTGGGTGAACTTACATTTGGGATATTTGCGAGTTACGTTTAGAAATGTTCAGTATTCTAAGGAATTTTTACAATATCTTATACAGGGGTCCCTCGTTTTACGTGAGCGTTACGTTCCTTGAAACATCGCGTATATTCAATCAAAAATATTATATTCTTTATGTTTATGTACATACATATATATTTACACATTGATATATATTGTAACGCTGCAAATGTTACTGAACACTGGTCGATTTGTGCTATCGATACTCTCGTGACCTTACTCTAGGTGTTCGAACCTGCTTAACAGGTACGGTTCATCCTTTTAATGCGCCACTTGACAAAGGTGGTATATATTAGTTGGTGAGAAAATTCATAGCCTTCTCGCCTCAGTCAAGACGTCCTTCTGCGGGACAGCATTCTCTTTATGGGATAGAATTCCTTCTGTGAGGTATCTCTTCCTACTTTCGACGCTGATCTAGCTAATCCCGTCGCCAGTTAGCCGTCCTGAAGATTTTTTTTTGTCAGGGTGACGCAACCGTTGGAGACGGATTTCATAGGAAGCGCCATCGCCAGTGTCTACAACTCGACCAGATTCAAGTAGAAACAATGTTTATTTACTTAAGAGCCTTAATTCTAGATCTTTAGTGATATATCATTTCAATTAGTGAATTTATAATTAACGGCCATAGGTCGTTTGTCTTAACTACCGTATATCACTTATCGATGCCTATCATTTTAGTTATTGACTTTATAATTATTGTTTGTCTTATTTACCGTATATCGCTTATTGTTAACAATCATCATAGCATGAATTTATAACTAAAGGACTATGTCGTTTGACGTCTATCGTTGATATTCTTGTTAGTTCTCGTTTCATTTACTGAACTAAGTATCTTGTTTATCGAGCTTACCTTTAAAAGATATGCATAATTTTATCTTTAAATAGTTAGAGATTTCATCTGGCTAGTGTCAATCTGAATAAGTTATTTTTTACTATACTTGGCTGTAAAGCTGATGGCAGTAATTAATTGACTTAGGCCGTCATATCGAAAGCGACTTGAGCTCAACTCTCTTACCTATAATAGATATTTGGCGGCTGTAAATGTACATATTTACCTCACAGGTTAATCTATTGATTTGGTATTATTGAGGACTGTTTATTGGTCTACTGATATTATCGCTGACACTGAATTGATTTAGGATAAGTTTGGTTAATAATCATTTCATTTATACCTACGTATATTTACTGACTGTACAGGGTTATTCATTATATTTTGACACTCACCTGCAGTCGTAATTACAGGTAACACAAAAAAAACTTCATAAGTTGGGTGCTTTTTTATCCATTATCTTTTAGAAATGTCAAAAGAAAAAAATTGCCTGTCAAATGTCAAAAAACCGCATAACCTTAATTTTTTAAATGGAACACCCTGTATATTATTGCATATTTGGATTGTGTGAAAAAGTCTAGACATATTTCATGAATAATGTCCTATACCTATCTCTAACAGTTTTTGAAATATTGACAGTTGAAAATCGACCATTTACCAAGTTTGACAGCTTGTAAAATCTAAACGACTAAAGATAGAAAAAAATGGTTTGCACTTTCCTATATTGGTTTTTCATAAGCTATCGTATGACACTAACTTTAGATTTTAGATTTAACCAAAGGTTAAAAAATACCGGATAAATTTAATCTCTGGTTAAATAAAAAGTTAGTGTCATACGACAGCTTATGAAAAAGCAATATAGGAAAGTGCAAACCGTTTTTTTCTATCTTCAGTCGTTTAGATTTTATAAGCTGTCAAACTTGGTAAATGGTCGATTTTCAACTGTCAATATTTCAAAAACCGTTAGAAATAGGTATAGGACATTATTCATGAAATATGTCTACAATTTTTCGCACAATCCAAATATATAATATACAGGGTGTTCCATTTAAAAAAATTAAGGTTATGCGAGTTTTTGACATTTGACAGGCAATTTTTTCTTTTGACATTTCTAAAAGATAATATATTAAAAACCATACAACTTTTGAATTTAAGTTTTTTTTTGTATTACCTTTAATTGCGGCTGCAGGTGGGTGTCAAAATATAATGAATAATCCTGTACCTATAGAATAAGAATTTGGTAATATTAGTGTTACATGTCAATTTAGCTTGAAAACATGTAACAGATAGAGGTCAAATAAAGTCAGTTATTCCACACTTAATTCTACATCTATTATGCTAGTCTGTCAGAATGACTATAATATTATTTTTATTACGCATGCATCATAATCAACGATTATCGCACGCTGCAGCGTGCTTAAAATAATGTTTATGATGCACCTACTTTTTGAAAGGTTTCTATAGAGACATTTGATCATGTCAAATGTGACAGATTAATATATTCGTCAATATATCCCTTAAGCTTAATATTTAAAACATTTTTGAGATTATGATGCATTCGTAATAAAAAATAGCGTATGATATACGTGTATAAGAGGCCTTTAAAGCCCTTGTGACTTACAAAACACTCCGCTGCGCGTCGTGTTTTGAAATATGTCGCGCGTGCTTTAAAGGCCCTCTTATACACTTACATCATAATATACTATTACTTGCTTAGATCCTGCATGATTGTCGAACGACCAGAGCCTTTTATAGAGCTGTTAGAGGAATAAATTGAAAGCAGGCTAGTTGTATACGTAACTTGATTTTCTCTGTTTGATATCACTGGCTTAGCACATAATCATTCAATAGATCGTACCATATTCTGCCGCTCGCTATCGACAAAAACATTTAAGTTATAAGCTGTATAGCAATGCATTTCAAAACGTTCAATTAAATCTCTTATTTTTGCGAATAATTTCCTTTTCGGTGATAATATACATTAAAAACTGTCTCATGAATGTCAGAAACATTGGTTTCGGGATTTCTCGGTTATTTTTCCTGAGTTTATTTCAATATTTAATAGGAAAAGTTAAATTTAATCAATGTTTATTTCTAATATAACCTTCAAACGTCAGATGAAAGGCGGCCTTGATAATAATTCAAGACTTGTTGGTTGCGTTATGGAAGGATACAATAAATGAAAGGGATACTCTTGAAACGTTACCAGATGTACATGTGCTGTAGCGTTCTTCGTACGATTTTGACGTGTTTGCGGTTCAATCCAACAAGAAAGTAAATAATTGTTTGATATGCTACCATTAGTTTCATGTTAAACGACTATCTTTCGCTTTAAATATACGTAGGTAAGATGGTTAGTGATTGCGTGTATTCCTTAATTTTGGCCACACCGCTCGAGTTGTTTCGCACACGTTTCAGCAAAAAAAACGGCTCTAGCTTTGACAAGCTTCCTTCCCTTGTCAAAGGGCTCTAGGTTAAGGTACGTTTAGGTGTGATTTATCGCAAATTCAGGCGTTGAACAGATTTGATGTCAGGAGTTTTAAATGGCCGCCGGCCGGAAAGAAGTAGTTTCTGGTTGTTTTGTCATTGTCAATAATGGATTTATCGTTGGATTTCTTTGTCCTGCCAGCAATACATAATATCATAGAACCTTAGGTACGTTTCATTGCATATTGAAGATGTTAGTAAATTTGGTGACAACCAGCTTGTGGTATTTTGCGTATGCCGCAGGACAGTGTAAAGCCTGTGGGTCGATTTTTTTCTGGCTTTTCAACATTGAACTTCACGATCTAGGTGGTCGTTATTGACCTGGCTTCGTTCTCTTTCTTTGGTAAACCCTCCAAAGAGGTAGTGCGTATGCCTGACAAAAAGTTTACAAATTTTTAATTCACCCTAAGGGGGATTATACTTATTTCGGGCTAAAAAGTGGCATAGTTACTAGGATGCTGTAGTAAATGGCTTGACTGTGGTTTAGTTCGATTTTGCCTGAAGTCGAGATTTCTGTTGGTGACTTTTCACGTGCGGTGGATTCTGGAACAAAGTACGCCATTTCCTTCCTCGAGGAATGCCTGTTGGGGAGAGAGCACTGCTCCCAATTCGTCATTACGCGAGTTTAAGTAGCTAACCAAGTAGCTACCAGTCAATACAGTTGGTTGAGGTATGGCATTACCTCAAATGCCACTGAGAGAGTTTATGGGTCCCAAAGTGCTTAGCAGCCGTCCACGTGCAGAAGACCGTAGGTGATTACGGCGAAGACAGTAAAGATACGTTTAAGTTACATTTGTGATCTTTCTACCTACCGTGTTGTTAGTATTTTTTCAGCGTGTATTAGATTGCGTGTCATTAGTATTTTCCAGCGTGTATTAGATTACGTGTTTTTGTATTTTCCAGTGTTGTGTTATATCGCGTGTTTTAGTTTTTCTGCGTTGTATCGACGTAACTATTCCGGAACTGTTTCGGTGTAAGCATAGCTTACCTATGCGAATCTAATTAACTGCTCTATTTACTATTGTGGATCTATTAATGCTCATAGTTTTATATATTACATTTCTTTATTCTTACAATTTGATTAATATTGTGTTAAATGATCAACATTGTCGTTCTGATTTATTGACTATCCGGTTATAACGGTATTTCATAATCTGGAAGTGTATTTATGTACAACTACGAGTCGTCTACCATGGTAAACGCGCACAAAGTTTTAGTAGCTACTATTAGATGGATAACTCTTAATTACTAGTATGATGAGACGATAGGTGCCTTATGTATATTGTGATTATTGATTAATTTGTTGAACTTGGTTTTGATCTTTTAAACGTGCCTAATTGTTCGATCGTTCCTTATCTATTTCACTGCTATTATCATTCAATTTAATTCAAATTTCTGTCGGTATGTATACACAACTGTTCTAGTGCTATATTTATGAGTATATAGGTTATTACTTGTTTTCATTTGAGCTCTTTTACCTGTTATATATTTATATCATTTGTTTATTGAAAGAGATATGACAACACGTTAACGTCAACCTAAAGAACGCCAATAAACTTAAACCTGCACGAACATTACCGTCTTTTATTTGCTCTGAAATACTTCGACCAAACAAGTGTAGTTGATAGTATTTTGATTTTAAATCGCCCTTGTGTAGCTGATAGTCGTTGATTTTTGGATCACCGTTATGGATTCTTAAAACCGAGGATCTTCTAGTTTGGGTCTGCGGATTTGGTTATTTCAAACTGGTGGCGCCCTGGTCAAGAGTAAATAATTGACCCATTCCCACGCCGACGAGCAAGTCGGAGGACACCTGTTGCGCTGGCCGCATCCTTAAGGGTATGTACCATCTTATTCATTATATCTTGCTAGCACATTTAAAAGGGTTTTACGCGCAACATTGGGTAATATTAATATTAATCTTAAAGATATAAGGCACAATTAACTAGTATCTTACGTTGCTTTGATGTATTACTCTTGTAATATCGATGAGATATCTTACAAGAAAATCTTATGGATTTAAAAGCGTAACCAGAGCCTCAAATTGACTTAAGATGGGTGTTAGTTTACATTTATTTAAAAAAATAAGTTATTTGTAATGTTGGTGTTTATTTTAGTCAATTGCAGTCAAGGTATTAACTAGTCTGTGTATTCAAAACTTTTTGACGCTATTCCACAGGATATTTTTATAAAGTTTATTAAATGCCTTATTTTCAACTTCTTGTAAACAAAATTAGTGGCGCGGGCGCCCTACCCTACCTGTCAAAACATAAACCCATGCCTTTCAAAACATCGAATCCGCGGAGTAAGAGGAGCAAATAAAGTTACATATTTGGCATTCAACGCTTAAGGCAGGTTACAATATGTAAATACTAAATACATATTTAACATTTTAAAAAATATATCCAACTATAAACGCTAATTTTTAGAAATATACGACGTTATTTTTGTCTGTTTAGCGTCATTACGCAACTTCTTCTCAACTTCATTGGTCAAGTTCGCAAGCGTGTGTAAGCAAACCCGCGTGTAAACATGTCGCGTAAGTCGAGGGATTCCTGTTAGTAAACTGAGTGTATTGATCGTTCTCATTATTTTTAGGGCAAACTCTTTCTATGCATGGAATTATGTGACAGAACAAGATACAAGCTTAGTACAAGACTTGTTTGACTTCTTTACTCAACTATGGACTGTTCTTATGATGCTTTCAATAATGAGAAATCGCCATTTGTACGTGAAATATTTCAATAGAATCAACGAAGTCATTGTAAAGAGTCAACAGTTTGGTGTACCTAATTTAATTTCAAAGAGATGTGTTGCAAAATTTCAATATGGCTCATTGTACATGATAATATTAACTTTCGTAGCAATATGGGTCCATATGATCGCCAGAGTACTTAGTTACGGTTTTGGAAGTATAACACTGATGCAAACATTTTCCTCATGCTTGAATATTTTGTATGGCAGCGCCACAACATTACATACGGTGTATTGGCTAGAGGCTTATGAAGTAATATTCGGCAAATTACTACAGTTACTAAGACAGGAATTTGAGTACAGAAAAATGTCCAACATCATGGGTTCGTCATCGAATAGATCTTTCGCTGATAAGTTGCGTCTTTATCAAAAGTATTACGCATCCTGTATTCTAAACTATCAAAATCAAACGCTAGTTTACAATTCGTTGTTAATCGATGCTTGTCATTTTATATTATTTATTGTTTGCCAAGTATTCTCATTTCTGTACATTTCGTTTCTGATTGTGCATCAAGATTTAGAAGCGAAAGAAGGTGCTACTGCTGGACTACTTCTGAGCTTTTATCTAGTCGGGGTATTGTACTACTTTGTCAAAATATCAAACAACATATATAATATCGTAAGTCATGGTATGCTTCCAGTATATGATATTATTTGCCACTATAGTTTATTAACAGTAACTGCACCTAGTGCACCTTATTCACAAGTAGATTTAAGCATGATGTCCGTAGAGAACGCTTAAACAAAACATATGCAAATATGCCGAGGGTTTCCGTTAGAATAGTAAAATTTTAAACTATCTTGCATGGAAAATATTTCCCAAAATTTTTCTTCATTGACATTAATATTATGTTTGTACAATCAATAATTTATGAAGAGAAGACAGCAGAAGCTCAAGTGTAGGACCATCTATAAATGGTCAAACAACAGCGAAGTTTTTGTCACATCTTCTTCTTCTAGTCCCATGTGCTTTGTGCACATTGGGGTAAATTGACCAATTTTCTCATCCCAACAGGATAAGGGTGTTTTCTTCAGCTTAACGAAACAGTATTGCTGCATCTGCTATTCCACTCCAGCCTCTGATGTTACGCAACCAAGAGTGGCTTTCTACCAGGTCCTCCTTGGAGTATTAGTTTCGGGATAGAATACCGTTCACCACGAAGTATATGGCCTAAACAGGAAATTTTTCGATGTTTCACGATATTCATGAAATGCCTTTCGGTCCCTGCTCGTCTGAGTACTTCTTTATTGGTAGTGTGATCGGTCCACCATATCCTTAACAGCCTGCGAAGGGTCCACATTTCCAAAGCTTCTATGTGATTTATTGATCTTACTTTAACAGACCACGTTTAAGCGCTGTACGGTAGCACAGGCCATACGTAACATTTAACTACTCTAAGTCGCAAATCCACGGACAAGTCTCTATGCAGCAACATGTTCTTTAGCTTCAAATATGTTGTTTTGGCCATAGCTACTCTGGTTTTGATTTTTTCATCACAATCTCACTTATTCTTAATGATAGCATCCAGATACTTGAATCTGGAATCTCCTCCTCGATAGTCTCTCCGTTAATCAAGATACGGGGAACCGCGGTCTGTCTACCAATCCTCATGACTTCTGTTTTTGATATATTAATATTTAACCCGTATCTTTTTCCATGGACATTTATTTTGTCAATCATATTTCGCAGCTCTTCGAACGTACTTGCTATAACGACTGTATCGTCGGCGTATCTTAAGTTATTTAGGAACCTGCCGTTGATTTTTATTTCTGCCGATTCATTTTCCAATGCTAACTGGAATATCTTTTCCACGTATATATGTTGAAAAGTGAGGCGACAAAATACATCCCTGCCGAACACTTTTCAAGGCACTTACGCCCAGTTTCTCAAAGTATGGATAACTTTATCCTTCAAATATTTCCTATGACAACGATTGTTAATACAATTGTAACCAGAGTAATTATAGGCTTCATAACTTTATACCATAGATATCTGGTGCTTCAGAAACCGGGCATAAATGGTTCAGTCGCAAGCTTGTTGTTTATTCTGATTCCTGCCGTCTGATTCCAATAGAGATTTTTGATAAATCTTATGTACTTTTCGTCTGTGCCAATTTCTCCCAATCTTGTAACTAACAGTTCATGCTTTACATTGTCAAAGGCACGTTGGTAATCTATGAAGCATGCATGTATTTGTATCAGCAGTTTCAGACAAAATAGAGCTTCTATTATACCCAAACCCCTAATAAATCCAAACTGAATTTCCCTACTCATTTCTTCGCACTTCCTAGATATTCTACAATGTAGGTATTATTCGAAGAAATGCTTTTAGTACGTGGTTCATTAGGCTAATGAGCCTATAATTTTCGCATTTCTTGGTATTGGCCTTTTTTGGGATCGGTACAAACGTTGATTTAAACCAGTCTTGAAGAATTCGTCCTGTGTTATAAATTGTATTGGTTTGTCAGGACCTTTGTATTTACCAGTTTAAAGACCTCGGGGTATACATCGTCGTGAACTGGACTTTTGCCATTTTTTAGTGTATCCAGAGCTCGGATAACCTCAAATTTAAGTATGCTTGGGCCGGTAAGTTCCTCAGGGTAAAATTAGGGTCTTCTTCTCTGTTATACTGGAAAAGGTTTATAGCATTTGTCTTCCATGTATCCTGTAGTTTACCCTGTTCTAAAACTAATTATCCTTCATCGTTATGCAGTGACGTTAAAGGTGTATTTCTACCAATACCTGTTATTTGCTTTATCTTTCTATGAAAATTAAAGCTGTCGTGTAGTTGGTGCAAGTTTTCAGCTTCTTCACATTCACTTTTAACCCAGTTAGTTTTGGCATCTTTTATCTTAGCTTTAATGCATCTGTCAAGTTGTCGATATCTTAATGGATCAAGTTTTGCCAGTCGTCTTTGCTCCATAAGATTTAACTTTTCAATTTTCATCCAGATCTTATGGTTTACTTTAGGTACACGAGTTAGGACGTTTCGAGTGGCCTCCAGCAAATTCGCTTTCAGGTCCTGCCTAATATCGTTTGGATTATTTTCATCGCATAGTCTAGCGAATTCTTTCTTCATAATTTCTCTTTGTTGTAGATCCTTTAGTTTTCTAAAATCTGGCTTCTATTTTCCACATACTTTCCTTATTATTTTGCAATGAAATCTGAAGTTGGCAATTAGGGGATTGCGATCAGATCCAATGTCTGCACCAGGGTATGCGGACACGCGTCTGATGCTGTTCTGGAATCTTCTGTTTATTAGAATATAATCTATCTGGTTTCTGTTCCCATCGCCAGGTGACTTCCAGGTATAAACACGTCGGTAAGGCAATTGGTAAAAAGTATTTTTTATAACTAGACCCCCTTCATTACACAGCTCAAGTTACCCGTCTCCACGTTCATTGCGCTCGCCCAATCCAAACGCACCCGCTATTCCTGGTACAACTCCTCGGTCGACCTTCGCATTAAAGTCTCGGATCACAATCGTGATTTCACCTGTTTCAACTACAGTGAGAACTTCCTGAAGTTATTGGTAGAACAAATCTGTTTCACCATTTGGTTTATCGGCTGTAGGTGCATAAACTTGTACCAAATTTATATTGATTGGTTTGGCATCGATTTGCATTATTTGATTCGTTGATATGCGATCCTTTACAGTAAAGCCAACCCCATTTCAGTGCTCCCTACTGTCATTGCCAGAGCAGTAAAACACGCCCTCGCTTCTCAACTCACTCACACCCCTGATGTCCACATTCTTCCTGTCCATTTCTTTCATTGCATTTTCGATCCTGCCAGCTTCGAACATTGTGCGAACATTCCAAGTACCAATACGTATTTTCATCATGTCACCCTCTGATGATTTAACATCTGCCCGGGACTGAGGGCCGTGGTTATTTGGTTTCCTGTCATGATGAAGAGAACATATACAAATGATGTCCTGGGAAATGGCTATCTCTATCTATCAGGTAGTTTCCCGTTGCTTTCCTGACGTGTTTTTCAGCCGCCTCTGACATGAGGAAACAGACGCTGTTTGCTGCCGCCCAGTCTGGATCAGACGAAGCTTTTTCACCATATCTGGTTTTCTTCACTTGGTTTAGCCTGTAGGTCAATAAAGTTTACCAGGGTGTGGCGCTTGTAGCCAGCAAATGAGAACTGGTTGTCTCGTGAGGACCAGTCATCTGAACCTCGGCCAGTCTATGACTCTTGGAGTGACCGTTCAGAATAAAAGCTATTACCTCTCCGACACAAACCCTTCACCCCCTGGCACATCAGATCCGGTGAAACATATGACCTATTAGACCTAAGCCCGAGGGAGCATAGTGGGTAGAGTGGAGGATTAATCCTCCACTCTGTCTGCTAACGAATAACTTAAAAATCTTTAATATACAGTGAGGACATAATTTCCGGAACCGAGACGTGATGGTGATATTCAAAATGCGACCTGACATCATTTTGTTTTTTTTATGGCAAGGGGGGCTGAGTGACACCTTGGTTTGAAGAACTTGTTGCACTTAAATCAATTCCAGATTTGCAAAAGATTACATAGAAACGTTTTCAAATGGCCGCTTATTAAAATGAAGTTTGGTCCACCCTATACCTCTTTTGCTTGATGGTATAATTATTATTATGATTAATTCGTTGATTCATGACATTTAACAGCCATTTTTTTATCTATCAAAACATTAAATGCAAAATGTAGGTACATGTACTCTGCAAGAAAAAGTGGGATCAATAATTATCATATTTGCCAAGCTAATAGAAATTATAACACTGCTGCCGAACGGTTCCCTGAGCATCCAATATGCCACAGGTATTAAAAAAAGCTGTTTCAAATCTTAAAATGATCGGTGAAGGTTGCCCGAAGATCTGGGACGCAGAAATTGCGAGAGGAAGAGCAAATTCAGGCTATTGGCGAAATCGGCGTTTTCACATTTACCAGAATCGATATCGATACAACCACACACCGACAAGATATCGGCTATGACCTTTCACATCTGCTATTATATGACAGTACGCGTTAAGCAGTTTATCATGACGTATTTTATAACTATCAGGTCGACGACACAACAGGGAAGGCTGCTCCCATCGACATATCGGCGCCTGTAACGGCATAGCGCCGATATGTCGGTAAGTGTGAAAGCATTCCATTAAATCTAATATATTTTTGCACACACCGATATCGTTATTATTGTCGTTTCAGTATCGGATCGTTAAGTCTGAAAACGTTCATAATGATTATGGATCCCCAACAATCTACCAAGGTTGTAGCTGAAACCTGTGATGTTCCACGCTCGTCCATTAAAAACATTTGAAAAAGGAATACATTTTAAATGGTACATGAGTTAGTTGCGGGTGATTGATTTTTGTGAATCGATGTCATACAGATTAAACCCCAATTATTCATATCATTTAAGTCTCGTTTTTCGCGAGAAACACACGAAATATCCTCAAAAAATTGACGTTTGAGAGCGCATTTTGGGAGGCCTTTCTCTTTATCTGCTGGAAAGTACAATTATTATTAGTCCCGTTGTTTCTGAAGCTGTTGCCCAAAATTCTCGTGGATTTCAAATGGGTATTATCTTTCAGCAGGACGGAGTACCCCAACACTTCTTTTTTAATGTTAGAAATTACCTAAATAGGTTTGCCAGAATGATGGACAGTATTAACAGAAACTTGTTTAAAAATTTAAAATGAGGTGAAAGTTGCCTCAAGATGGAAGGTTGAAATTGCCAGAGGAAGTGCAAATTCAGGTCATAAGTGAAATGGTTGTGAATCCTCAACAATCTACCAAGCTTGGGGCTGAAACTTGTGATGTTTCACGCTTGTTCATTAAAAACATTTTAAAAAGGAATACATTTAAAATGGTACATCCATGAGTTAGTTGCGGATGGTTGATTTTTGCGAATCGATGTCATACAGATTAAAACCTCATTTAATTATTTGAATAATATTTGATTTAAAGACGAAAGCACATTAGAGGGTCAATATGCAAAATTGCACGTATTGGATCCAATTTAATCTCCACATTTTTCCGTGAGAATCACACGCAATATCCCCAAAAAATGAACGTATGAGAACGCATTTATAGAGACCAGAGCCAGAGGAAAGAACTTTACCTTTAGTGCTGAAAAGTACAATCAGTCCACTTATTTCTGAAGTTGTTGCCCAAAATCCTCGTGAATTTCAAATGGATATTATCATTCAGCAGGACGGAATTGCAGAAATTACTTGATTAGGTATGGATTTTGGCACAGCAAATCTGCAAAGTGGCGTGACCTTCGCGAGTTTTATATTTCTTTTGCTCGGAAAGAGGTCTACTTTACGAATCAAAACACCTCTGAATCTGTTGATCAGATAATTATTAACTCCATCGCGCGAGTAGTAAAAACTCTGAACCTATTTAGAAAACGTGGATGAAACTTGTATCTATTATTATGTTGGTACAACGTAAATGTTCTGCATGGCCTATTTAGCATATATATGGTCTTGCTTTTTTTCGGCAATATATGTATTATAACGAGATTGACAACGAGATACAAATGTTTAATTTAATATTTTCTTTTTAGAGCAATGATTTGATTTCGTATTTATACAAATATCCGATAAGCCAACTAACTCACGAAGAATCTCATTTAGTAAGTTCAAATACATATCATATTTTTATCTACTTTCCTAATTCAGATGATATTTGCAATAAGATCCGTTTAATTTAGCTGTTTTCTTTTCTTTTCTGCCCTATATTTTATATATTCGCATATATTTGCGTACGATATAGACCAAAAACATTTAATAAATGTCTTTGGTATAGACGCTCGCGACCCCACCATACCAGTAACGTTGTGTTTTGATTGATGTACACATAGGAAAGATGTCGAAACTGTTGACTGAAGACGAGTTAGAAAGACAGGCAAATAATTTATCTGATATAAGTGATGAAACGGATTCTGAAATCGAGGGGACAGATGACGAGTTATCCTTAGATGAAGATCAGGGTTCCTTTTATGGACGTAATAGATATAAGTAGTCTAAGATACCTCCGGCAAGCTCAAGAACTCGGGCAGAGAATATTGTCATCCAGTTACCCGATTTGAAAGGGGCTGCTGCTAGAACCAATACAGCGACTGGATATAATGCTCATAATTGGCTTGCGGTCTTTCCAGATTGTTAAAATTGTGTCAGTTTTTCTTTTTACTCCTTTTCATATATTTTATTTTTGTTCTGATCAGTCGATTATTATTTTGCTTTAAAATTTATAGTGTCAAGCTGAATGTTTATTTTTGTACTTATAATTATTATCGGATTATCATGTTATCTATATTCACTAAATAAGGGTGGTTGTGCACCATGGTTACGTACCGTCCGTTTGTTTTATATTATTTTATTAGGAAAATAATTTATTGTTTTTATCATTATCATTTTCACTTTTCCTCGGTGATTCTTCGGGATTATAATATTGTGTTTCTGTTGACTCAAGCGCTATTGTCTGGTGCATTATATAATTGTTATGTAATATTTCAGATTGAAGCCTGGTTAAATGTTTTAACAAATTATAAGCTAACGTTGAATGCAGCAGACATATTTGAATTTCATAAAAGAGGTATTCCATCAGTAAGTATGTTTTGTTATGTGAAAACTATTAAATACAAGAGAGCGGCGCAGCTTCGGCTTTAATCCAACTGGGAAATGAGGTCCTGCAGGGGACCGAACTTACTTGGCAATAATTATCAAAAATCATCCTGTGACCAAAAATAAGTTCCTACAAAAACATCACACAGCTAGATGTTTAGATTCGCCCCAGTTTTACTTTTCAAATAATATGTTGTATTTGTCAGCGGCACACACTAAAATTCGTCAATACCTGTAATGCCTATAAATTAGCACAGGGATTGCCGGGTTTGTTGGTATACATCAAAACCCTAAAATCGATTTAGCGCTTGACTAGCTGTCTTAGTCAGTCTTTGTAATAACTGATATCTTCTTCTTCTTCTTCTTCTTTTTCTTCTTCAGCAACAGCAGCTTAATTCGCCCATGGTCGTGCGAGCGCTTCCCTTAATTCCTGCCAGTCCTCTCTGTTGCAGGCTCTTCTCATCCAGTCATATCCAGCCAATCTCTTTATGTCATCCGACCTTCTTGTTTGAGGTCTTCCTCTACTTCTCTTGTCTCCCATGGCCTCCATTCTATCACTCTCCGCGTCCATCTGTTGTCTGTCATTGATAATCGGAGCCTCCAAGAGAGCGCATGCTCGACATCTTGAGGGGTCCAAAAATACAGTGCCTCCGATCCAATAATGATGTAACCTAACTGGGGGGGTGGGGTCGGCCAAGCTCTAGCTAAACCTGGACAAGGGGGCCTTACTGGGCGAGTGTGCTAAGCAAATTATAGCAAGCAAGAACCCACTAACAGAACCCTCCCCCTCCCCATAGCCTTAGCGCTGACATAAATTAAGTACGATAAAGCCACTTTAGTTCTTTTGATATTCTGTTTATGACATTGCTGTAAATTGCTTTTCCTATGTTCAATTATGCAATAAAATAACGGTATTATTTCTGTTTCAGGTAGTCGGTCGTGTTATTACCTATAGCCTAGTTGCAATTCAATTTAATATTTTAAACTACTTTTATTAGATTTCCAATTTCCTTGATGACATCTGATTATTGCTATTAAAATGGTTGCGTTGAAACAAGCTTTTTAGCCGATAATAAAGTTATTTTTTAAATTACAAAAGTTTTATTTCTTCGAGTTTTATAAGGTATTTTATTTCACAGAATATATATGTATCTATATGTCTCTCTTGTTTTGGTTTTATTTTTTCTTGGACTTAAGTGTATATATTTTTTTCGATTTGTTTTCTTGGGTTTTCAGGTCCATATCAAAGACGAAGGGAGAGAAAAAGGTATTATTTTCTCAACATGATTTATTTTAACGTTTAGGTCACATTTTGACCTTCTTCAGAAAGAGAAAATACATCTAAAAGAGAGAACCGTTCACAAATCAGAGTCATAAGAACCTTGTATAAAGAAAATGA
>MU182013.1:290115-310681 GCA_016904865.1 Pissodes strobi | reverse complement strand
TTTTTTTTATCCAACAGACAAGACATGCTTTCACCATGTAAAATTTCAAAACAATTACGGATTATTTTCAGGTATTCCGCGTATGCAAATATCATACACGACTTTTTACGTAAAATACATATATTTAATTTAACTTAAAAACTCCCATTCATATCACGTAAACAAATACAACAATGCATTTAGTAACTTAAAGTATAAAAATGAAAACTTTTACAAATTATAGCTGTCTCTTCAATACTCTTCATCCATGTCAATCTTTCTTCTTCACAGCATATAAGGCCACCTAATTTTAGTATACTCTGAGGCATCACATAGAGCTTAGATTAGATAAGATAAACCTACTACGGAATGCTTTAATGTATATTTTGTCACTTACCTACAGAGCTTTAATTGTTTATAAAATCTTATGAGGTAAAACCTTCAACTGACAATCTTACATGTGGCAAAATAAGATCAACAGCAATGGTTTTGGCAGTTGAAACCGTAAAAAAGCTATATTGTGAAAAGGCTATATGTCCTTATAGGCCCACTATTATGAATGCTTTGTTATACTCAATAGTTTTTGGAGCCAATGTCTTGAAACAAACATCTTAGCGTTAAAAATATATCCGTCAAGATCTATGTGTACGGTTGTTGAGGTTGAGTGAGATCTTTCCATAAAACTAATATAACTAAGAGGAATCCCTGTAGGTTGATGCTAAATGAATGAAAACATCGGACGTCTCAAAGTATTCTATCACAATTATCAATCACAATAAGTAAAGAACATCTTAATACTGCTTAGTTTCTGTACTGATTGTTATTTTAACTAGTTCGAAATTACGTTATTCTTGATACTGATGCTTTGTAAAAGTAAGGAACACCTAGAACAAAGAAAAAACAATACTAGTATATTAAGATAATATAGTTTCCGAGCTAAATAGTTGTCGTATAAGAGTCAGTGATGAGCATGGCGTTTCGTCCAAATCAGCGATGGACGATGGTTCGCTGGAAATTGTCGGATATTTTCAGAAGTTTACTAGATATCCTGGTTCTGATTTATCATTGCCAGATTCAAACATCTATTTGATAATTTCTTTTAACATTGTGCTTCGGGTAGTGTAGATTAATTATGGTTTTTGTTCGGATCAGAACTTCTAAAGATCAATCAGTACCAGGAGACAGTACTCCAAAAGCTGACAGTGAGACATCAAGAAAACTACTTCGATCTCACCTTTAGGAATATCTACCACTGATGTGGATGAAACACCAGGATCATCAATCTCATTTAAATCACGAATGAACATCTGGAAACCTTTCAAACATTATGTGATAATGGCTGCTAAAGCTTACATAGAGTTTCTATATTATAAATTTTTGTAGTTTGTAGTTTGAAAGCAGATACCAAGGAAGGTGGAATGTGTACATGATAGCAGACTACCATTGGATGCCGCATAGACTTGCATATCCTGAATAATTGAGATGATCCGTGGATTGTTTAGAAATCAGCACACCAAATTACATTAAGAATCAGTCAAAATGTTAGACATTTTTAATTATCGAAGTTTCACAAGCCTGTGTTTTGATTTATTATATGTTACAGAAATACTTGAATTTAGATTTAGATTTCGACATGCAAAAATCTGGATTAGGAAAAATAGTATCTTATAAGATTTAGGTGCGCACAGAGGAAATAAAACTAATCGTGCATACGGTTATCTTACCTGTTCTAAACTACTTTGGCCTAAAGAATAATCCTCAATATTTAAGTCTCTTCTCTTCGCTTCCTCTAATGTACCAAACATCTTAGACCAAGGCACACTCTTGTCCGTCACATAGTACGTCAGCAATTCTTCATGTTTTTCCCGCAAGATCGAACCGGGGAATCTCTCGGTTATGAACCGCTCTATCGGTTCTGTGGCCGAATGGCTAATTGCCGAACTATTTTCTGGTTTTTTGACTTTGATCGTCAACGTGTAACCCTCCGCGAATTTGCTCTTGAGGTGCTGAGTTGAACCTAAACATTTGAAGTGACCGTTTACCATGATGGCCAGACGAGTGCATAAGGCTTCACATTCTTCCATGCTGTGCGACGTCAGGACTATAGTTTTGCCACTATCGCGGACTTGGCAAAGGGCGTTCCAGAGGTAGCGTTTGGTAGCGGGGTCCATACCTTAAAAGTTATTAATCAATAATTGGAAAACATTTTAACTAAATAATCGGGTGTTCGAAACCATCAAAACGCTATTGGTCATTTAGTAAATTGATTTGCAACTAAAATGTACATTTGAACAATATTTTGGACAACTACAATAGAAACTAGACAAAAATGATAGTACTTCTTTAATATACATAATAAGCTAGTAAACGTTATTCCCCAACAAATAACACTAAGACCACCCGTGCCCATGACTAAAACAATGGAAGGTTTTCAAGGATCTTGAATTTATATTACACAATAGCATATGTGTTATTATTTACAAGAATTTCTAGTAACAAATCTATTTTTTTTGTACATCATTCATCGCTGGGTGATTTTCAGATTGCAAAATGTGGAAGGTTGAACAGGGTCATTCAACGAGGAATGAACAGGGCTGGTTGTGGCTACCCTCTACTTAAAACTCGAAGTCCCAATTACTAGTCAATAATTACTTTCGAATATACAAATGTACAATAGACTCACCTGTTGTTGGCTCATCCAGATATACAACAGGAGGATCTCCAATAAGAGCAATAGACGTGCTCAGCTTCCTTTTGTTTCCCCCACTAAGTTCTTTCACCTTTTTATTGAGATGCCGTTGGTAGTCAAAGTCAGCAGCTAACTTTTCAGCAATTATGTTGCAATAACTATAAGGAATTCCTCTTAGCAAAGAGAACATTATTAAAGTCTCTTTTGCAGTTAAATCATCCAAAAGTGCATCGAATTGGGGGCAATAGCCGATGGACTTCTGGACTTGCTTGATTTGATTTTTTATGCTGTTCCCGTTGACGAAAGCATCACCATGGGATATTTTGACATCACCTGTGAGCATTTTGAAGGTGGTTGTTTTTCCTGCCCCATTTATACCTAAAAGCCCAAAACATTCGTAATTTTTAACTCCGAGACATAGTCCGTTCACAGCCAAGAAGTTTTTGTAATATTTCGTCAAATCTTTGACAATCATGGTGTAGTTTTGGTTAAGCTCAAATTGTGGTGTGTTTCTTATTTTGTACTTCTCTGCTTGAACGTCTGAATCTTCATCTTCCACATCCACGGGATATTTAGGGAAGTATTTTTGCTTGATCTTAAATGTTATTTGTGAGAAAATTTTGTATTCTGCTATAAGCAATGCATTGAAGAGGATAAAGCCTGTAGAGAACGAATATAAAAGGTTTCTGCCGATTCCTGGGGATTCCCATTTGTAGTAGTTTTCATCGAGTCCTACAAAAAAAATTTATTATTTTGTAATCATTATCATCTCAATTAAATAACTTATTTTTTTTACACTTTTGGACCTGGAATATTTGGGTTGGTTTGAAGCAAGATACCAAATATATTATAATTTCAATCGATAGATAATCCCATCTAAGCGTGGATGTTTAGATTATATAACAAAACAATTTAATTCACGAATTAATATATTTTGGGCTTGAATCATATATTTGCAAAAACTCCATAGATCCAGTTAAATTCAATTACTATAGTCAAAATTGGAGATAAATATTATGAAGAAAAATGAGAAATCCACAAATAAAAACACGTAAATAATAACAATACTCTCTTCCAGTGATAATTGTTTGCAAGACAAGACTTTTTCTCCTAATAGTGAGCCGGAAGATTCTTCTGAAGGTGACGTTATTCAAGCGGGCCATTCAGACAATGATAGTCAAGATAATGATGATAGCTCCTGAATTAAAATTAAAACTAAATATTACTGTATAAATAATTCTATGCGCTAATGTAACTCTATCTGTCTTATCTCCCATTGTTATTTATTGTTCTTGATTCTAAAAGTGAATCAAATATGAATAAACCCACCTTATAAATAATATAGAAATAATAAATTTGATCCGATTTAATATTTACCTTCGCAGTATTGTTTGACAGTTGGCGACATGTCCAGACAATCTTCGTCTGTACATAAGGGGCAAGTTTTTCTACAAGTTTCGTAGTAGGTACTGCACAAATTATTGTAAAAGTACAATGTATATACGTCTCGAATACCAGTAGCCAACGAATAGTGAGGAACCGCTAAGAATATCCAGTGAAGCGTATCTCCGACGTATTCCAGGTCCAAACTTGGTGTACTAAGGACTTGCACGATAAGAAATGCTGCACAACCTATAAACGAAATATTATTAATTTGTTACTTATTGTTATATACAGATTGACTTCTCTCAGACTAAGTTTTCTGAGTTCCCATACTTTCGGGCAGCGTAACGTGCTATCGCGAACAAATAATCTTTTCTGACTAACTCTTTTTCAAAGATTTTTAGCTCTTTTTACCACCTTTAAGGCTCTGTTTTTGTAGTTCTCCTCGAGAAATCTGGAATCAGCACGTGCACAGCTATAAAAATGTTTTTACTAAGAACACTTAAAATTCTTAAGTCGCAAAAAAAATCAATGTGGCAATTAGCGTTTTAACATATTCTGTTAATTTCAACCTCGGTTTTAGTAGCGTCGCGTCGTCTTTTCTAAATTAGGATAATTAAAATTGGTTATTCCAGTTAATATAATTTTTTCATTCCCCCCTCTCTGAATATTCTTAATAGAAATGCTACCTGGCTAAGGTTTTTTAGAGCAAAGTGTTGGGGGACCTGTTCTTGAAGCTCGCAACTGGTGGGAGATAGTTCTTGTTCTTACAGTTAGTTCATCTAATCACGCGTTATAATGCAGTCGAAAAAATAAGTCAGATGCGGTTCGAGCATGACCTCGGTTCTTGTGAAGTTAAACAGAATGCCAACAGTAAGTTAAATTATTTTTGTAATGGCATATGATGGGGGCTATTGTTGCACATTTTCCTGATTTGTCCTTAGGCAAAATAGCTTAACTTTAGAAGCGGTTCGAGCATTAATTCTTGAAACTTGAATTTCAATTTAATTTTTTTAACAATTTTCCTTGGAGAACTAGACTAGCAAATTACCTGTGAATATACTAAATAAGGTCATTCGTGTATAGCCAGTTGAAGGAACATCAAATAAGAATCCAGAAATATACATCATCGGCAACATGGAATAACCAAAATACAGCAAAATCAGGAACATCCGTTCTAAAACAAAAAATAGATATACATAATAAATATACTCTCGAATTAGAAGAATATTGTCAAGTGAAATATTAATAAGACACTAGGGCATAGAATGCATATGGTTACGCAGCTTTATTTTATCATTTTAAATTGAACATCTAAATTAAAGCTCTGACGCTAATGAGGAAGTTTTTTGAAAAATTAAACTGATTATTTTTCATTGCAAACTATAGAACAGTGAAAAAAAATCGATACGTATTTTTTTATTTCCTCTAAATATGATTATTACGAGAGCTTTGCCAGTTTTTAGTTTTGTATAATATAGGTATACTAAGCATGGTGCGACGTAACAATTCATGTGTATTGTGACGTCATAAGCACATTTCAAGGCGTTGCATTTACCTCATTTTTTGACTTATGAAAAAAAGAATAAACACGTGTCCACTTATTTTTCATGGGCTATCGGAATAAGCAATACAAAATTTTGATGAAACTTCCTCATTAGAGTTAAATTTTCTTTTAAAATTACAGATTTGAGAATATTCTGACTTCCAACTCCGAATTAGGAAATAAAATATCTATTTGAATATGCAACATGTCACAAATAACATAAGTCCTTCAACGACTTTGTTTTATATTCTTTTGACTCTTCTAACTGCTTTTCAAGCGAACCATGGTCGTACTGAATCTTCTCTTAGAGGAGTTTAGGTTCCTAAAAATCATAACCCGCCATTGAACTATAAATTATTTTGCATTTTTCTGACTGTTCATAATGTCCCAAAATAAATAAAGTAATTTTTAAAAGGTTGATGAGAGACTTTGATGAAAAATCGAGTTTCGTTGGTCTAAAAATTAAGTCAACAGCTTTAATATATTTCAATCTTTTTTTAATTTAAATAAATAGACAGGTGCAGGGGCAAGTATCCAAAAAGAGGGTAATATCCATTTTCATGATGTCTGAAATAATAGACTTTATCTGTGCATCTTTTCAACATTAGCATGATGCGACCTGTTCAATCAAGTGAACCATTCCGTTTACTAAATGTGTCCAATAAATCAGTATAAAGTACCCAATAATATTTTTGCTATAATGGAAATCTTATGTTTGCACAAAGTAAAGTAAATATGCTCAAGAACCGTAGTAAAAAGGTAGAACATTCAGCAATAGCTAACCATTTTAAATAAGTTAGACACGCATTTTCTACAATTTTCAACGAGTAATTGCTTATTTCTATATTAATATGTTAAAAATATTGTTCTATTAATACGAATACTAACCTAAGTCGCCTACAGTCTTAAAACCATCCTCTTGGAAACAAACCAGTGTAATCAGCAGAACAACGATAGTAATTAGGTATGTAATAAAATCCCAGAATAAGGTAGTAACCCAGAAAACGTGAACTTTGACTCCTGATACAAACTGAAGGTGTTTGGATTTGCTAACCCTCTCCCTAACTATGAAAAGCACGTAGAATGAGGATACAAATGCCATGCTAAAGCAGATATTGAAGGCCAGCTGGAATCCCATGTTGTTGCCTGTCACTAGTTGGTTTACCTAAAAAATGAAAATCAAATTTAAAAAACGTGGCTATTCGAGCAATGAGTTTCCGTCTTGACTACGCCGACGCCAGTGATGAAATTACTATTGAAGATCAACTTTTTAAAAAAGTAATTTTATCCAAAATAATTCCACACATGACTATCAATTATCGCATTTTTAGTAATTTAAAATGTGCACAGACCAATTGTAAATAAAAAATAAATTTATAATAAGAATAATTAATGTAATAAATTGTCAGATGAAAATTAGATTATTAAGAGCCTCTAGAGTTTTCAAATGATCAAACGCCTTTAGAGCTTTCAAATGATCAAATTTTTTCTCAATACAGGCAAGCTTATGCAGAAAATATTAAAATAATTAGCCTTAGCCAAGAGCTTCACGAAAGAAAAACTTCACAACGACAATCTTCATTAGATAAAATAAATAAAAACCGAAATTTAGTAAATATCGATCCAAACAAGTCACTCTTTGCAAAAACCTTCCCACAGAAATCAAAAGTTAAAGAATCAGAAAAATTTCAAAAAGTAAACAAACCTATTGTAGAGAAAAGTAATGTCGTAGTGATCCAAAATAGACTAATCCACAAAAACTTATTAAAACCACAACGTATAATTGTTCCTGCTCTTTCTACCCATCGCTACCAACTTAGCAGTAAGAAGCATTAGAAACCCCATACTACCAACGGCCGTAGGAAAATCTATATATCTGCTACTCAACACACATCCAATTTTTACATAAATCTTATAGAAATCAGAACTCCTTTATTTAACATAAAACATTCAAAGAAACAAAACTATTTTCAATACAAAACAACTTTTCAATTTTTACTTCCTATAAATTTATCAAACTTATGAATATCTGCAGACAATTTTAAGAAATACCAACATTTTTCACAAATATAATCGATCAAAAAGAGGACTATTTAATCTAGTAGGCAAAGTCGACAAATGGATTATTGGCACTTTATACTCAGACGCTTAAATTTAAAATTTGCGTTTGAGAAAGGCACCGTGTGCCGAAACACGTGTCACGGTTAATAAAAATAAATTGTGGAAATTTTTAAAACTTCGTTGTTTTCCTTTCAAAAGCTTGCAATGAATTTCCATCAAGTATCAGCTAAATCCATCGATTTAATTTAAAATTTAATAATTATTTTTCGATGCTTACAAAAATTCAATAAATCTTAAATGAAAATTTTTACAAGGAACAATCAATTCTATCCACTGTTACGCAGGTATATACTACAAATTTAGAAAAAAGAAGTACTAATCAAATATTTATAGTAGAAGAAATTAAGTTACTTGAAAATAACCAGTTAGATCTATTTAAGGCCTTATATATTTCCTTAATTTTAGACAATATAATTTTGCAATTAAATACCTTAAATTTTATAATACATAATATCGAAAATACAATCTCATTTGCTGAAATGCAGAACTCCATAATCAATCTTACGCCAGTGGCGGAATTACTATTGAAGATCAACTTTTAAAAAAGTAATTTTATTCAAAAAAATTCTACACAAAAGTTTTTGACTATCAATTAACTGCGATCTTTATCTTTCGAGAATTAAATGATAAGTGAAATGTAAAATGTAATTATGTGTCCTAATAATATAAAATGCCGATTCTACTAAATTATAAATATGTTTATACAATTAAAAAATAATAATAATAATTGATCAGCAGAAACTTTGGATCATCGGCTTATCGGCCTGGCTGCATCACATAACTCGCACCTCCTCGCCCACGAAACTGCTGGTTCTGCCTGACAGTTGCTTCGCGGTGGTTTGGTACGATCTAGGAAACAAGCGGTTAACGACCGCACTCAAAAAAAACGGCCTTTAGAAGAACATCAAAGGAGTAATCGAACTGTTTTGAATATCTTTAAACTTACATGAGTTTATATGGACGTTATATGCTGTTAGTTGATAATAATATATAACTAAGTATATTTTATAAAAATAATTGTTAGGACCTTTGAAGGTACTTTAATTAAGGGAATTCAGAAGCACACTGCCATCTTTTAGAAACATTCGTTTACTAATCTTAAACTATATAATGAATTCGAACGTAAAAACTTACTACTTACTTACTTATAATTAACGTAGCAAGTTGTTTTCAAAATAAGTTAGGATCACAAAGCACATCATACAAACTAGAACATTCAAATAGAGTAATGGATTTCGAATTTAAATGGGCATTAAAATAGTTATAAGGTGTGAATGAAAACTTGATAATTATTGTTTAGATACTTCTCAAGCAGAAGAGCAATTTTACTATACCTTAGTCTCAGCACTGTATGGCATCGGATGATTAGAAACTGTTATACTGCAATCGTCACAGGCTAGTCGTGTTTTATACATAGCATTGAGCGCCAGGCCCAAAGAAACGGCCGGTGTATGATAAGGATCGTTGTTGAAGTATGCAGTGATATTCGCATTAAAAACAGTTTCTGCTACTATGTTAGATAGTGGAGTAAATGATACACCTCCAATGTATCTTCTTCGCACTGTTACTGGAGTTTCGGCAGTCTGTAAAGTAAAAAGGAAGTGATATTCAAATATTATGATTATTATACCCTAAATTCTGAGAAAATTTGTTTCACGGAAGTATTCAATAGCGCTTGATTTATTTTAGGATATTTCGAATATACGATTATTAATAATTTGAAATTATTTTTTAAGAAGGATATTTATTAAAGCGAACGCGTAAAAAATATGAAACTTGAACGGAACGACTTAAATGGAAATACAAAACCTATCACGCAAGTGTTTTAATTTCAAATAGACACCATTTCCGAGCTCATCTTACGAGCAATTTTTTATCGGCACCTTCAAAAGATTAGATGCATGTACATTGTACGTTGTAGATTTGCAATAATACTGAACTTTAGGTTAGGCATTAATAATAATAATAATAATAATAATAATAATAATAATAATAATAATAATAGTAATAATAATAATAATGATAATAATGATGATAATAATAATAATATAATAATAATAATAATAATAATAATAATAATAATAATAATAATAATAATGGGTTGGATGGATGAAGAGAGACAAAAATCTCAAGATTTCGTATGCATCATCAGCCGTTTACCACAGAAGAAGTCTCCACGATAATTAAAGGCCTCCACAATTGGAAGGCTCCTGGACCAGATCATCTCCATAACTATTGGATTAAAAAGCTGTGGGCTACTCACGAACAACTTACCATATTAATAAATGATCTACTGGTGGAGCCTAACAAATTGCCTAAGTTCCTCACTCAAGGATCAACATTCTTGCTACCAAAAGATTCGCAAAATACACACGATCCATCAAAGTACCGGCCAATTACTTGTTTGCCAACTATGTACAAACTTATAACAGCATGTATTACAGAACGCATATACCAGCATTGCGAGAACAACAATATTATAGCTGTTCAACAAAAAGGGTGTACTAAGGGAGCTATGGGCTGTAAGGAGCAACTCATTATAGACTCCGTAATTTGTAACCAAGCTTATGGTAGCAAGAGAAATCTTTATGCTGCGTACGTCGATTACAAAAAGGCCTTCGATTCAATCCCACATGAATGGCTTATAAATGTCCTTAAGATCTACAAAGTCGACGAACGTATCGTGACTCTCCTAGAAAACACTATGGCAGTGTGGCGAACAACTATGCATCTACAACTGCCTACTGGAGAAACTATTGAGACCAGCACAATTCCGATTCGTAAGGGCATATTCCAAGGCGATTCTCTTAGCCCACTTTGGTTCTGCCTAGCCATGAACCCTTTATCATCGAGATTAAATTCCACTGCTTATGGATTTGCTCTTAAGAAGAACAGAAGAGAGCTTATAAGAATCAATCACCTGCTTTATATGGATGACTTAAAACTACTGGGAGCCACCCGAAACCAACTTGACCAGATGCTGAACATACTGGAAGAATTCTCTAATGATATAGGAATGGAATTTGGGCTGGACAAGTGTCGTATTAACAACATTGTAAAAGGAAAAGTGCAGCCTGGATCCTTCGAGATGCAGGATGGTCAAACGATAGAGGCGATGGAAGAAAATGACACCTACAAATACTTGGGAATGCTGCAGGCAACACGCATAGATCACCGGACTATGAAGGAAAAAATCACTTCTGAGTTTACAACAAGAGCAAGGCGGATATTGAAAACTAGCCTTAACAGTAAAAACCTGTTTAAAGCTCTGAATACGTATGCCTGTACTGCGTTGACATATTCCTTTGGTATAGTGGCGTGGAGCAAGACGGACATCCAGAACTTGCAACGGAAGGCAAGGACACTATTAACAAAGGCCCAAAAACACCATCCCCGAAGTGCTGTCGAGAGAACTACGCTCCCAAGACACCAGGGCGGTAGAGCATTAACGGATGTTGGCAAACAAATGGATCGACAAATTTCACTACTACGAAATTTCTTTCTAGAAAAGGCTAGGTCGTCCGCTCTTCATCAAGCTATATGTGAAATAGACGACTTAACACCACTAAAACTGAGAGATCGCGAAATAGATACTCACCACGTTACTGATCAAGAAAAACATCGATCATGGGCAGAAAAACCACTGCACGGGAGACACGTCAACGAGGTTGGTCAGGAATATGTCGACAATTACGCGTCGAACTACTGGCTCACTTCGGGACAAATGTTTCCTGAAACAGAAGGATTCCTCTTGGCTATACAAGACCAAGTGATCCCAACCAGAAATTACCTTAAGTATATTGTTTCGGATCCCTCAGTACAGAGTGACAGGTGTCGATATGATTGCCAAGCGACAGAATCCATTCAACACATAACGGGAGGATGTCAGGTGTTTGCACAAACAGAATATAAAGCACGACATGACAACGTTGGAAAAATACTGCACCAAGAACTAGCAGTGAAACTAAATCTTGTGGCGACGGAGAAAGTTCCTTACTACAATTACGCACCAGAGCCAGTACTTGAGAATGGCGAATATAAATTGTATTGGGACCGTACTGTTCTCACCGACCAAAGAACTGTCAATAATAGACCGGATCTTATTTTAGTGGACAAACGGTTAAGAAGAACGACGCTCATTGACGTGGCCATACCAAACAACAGCAACCTACAAACGAAATCCAACGAGAAGATCGTAAAATATCGAGACCTTCAAGAGCAGATTAAAAGGCAATGGGAGATGCAATGTGTCAAAACGGTTCCAATAATAATATCGTCAACGGGACTTATTCCAAAAGCTTTGTTAGAAAACCTTAAACAACTAGGACTAAGTGAGCACCTCTACAAAATCATGCAGAAGGCGGTGTTACTAGGGACTGCACGGGTCGTTAGGAAGTTCATGGGCACAGAAGACCGACCACCATCCAGGACCCGATAACATGGAAAGGGTCACACCAGAGCTCAATCCTTTTGATATCTAGAATATCTGGGATGAGTGAATGTTCCCCTTTGAGGGAGTGCGAAGGCCACATGGCCAAGTCTATAATAATAATAATAATAGGAAATCGTGGTATGGATAACATCGATTACAAATGCCGGCAGAGATGCTAACTGTTAGGTTAGTTCACTGATGTCACACCTTAAAACGATATATAGCCCAAGTGGCTTAAATCTTGACGATGACGTCATGGACAGGAATTTATGGTGCGATAAAAATTCGGGTTAGGACTAGCTGCCACGCCCTTAAATATGCCATAGCCCGCTTTAACAAAAATATTTGCATTCGCTGCGTTTTTTTTAAATACTCAAAAAGGCCAAATAATATGTAAATGGCCGATCAATGACAGTTTGTGACAAGAGGGGCTGCATTGTATTGGCTGGCAGGAACGTCAAACTGGTGAGAGCAGTTTAATTACGGGGAGTGACGCCCCCACCATTCCGAGTTGCCACGGGATGTGGCCCATCAAATCCCATCGTCCTCCTCCAGGCTGGAGAACACCAAAGTACAAAGTCTGGAGCTGATCACTGGGGAGTGATCCAACAAACCCCATTTTTACCCCTGTCAGACTAGAGACCGCCAAAGGAATGAGTCTGAGGCCGATGCTTCGAGTGGAAGCGGCCCTAGGTGGTAGATGCATAAGCCTATTCGCATCGTCCGGTGAAAGACCACCCCTCCAGAATTGGGAAGCGCTAAGTGGTTTTCACAAATCACGTTCCGCTTCCGCGCTGGTGGTCCCGGGTTCCACAGTAGGAATATATGGACATGATGGTGCTTCCAGGATCAAAATATTCCGGAAGTAAACTCCCCGGCCATTCGGATCTCCGGGCGCTGGGTGGCCCTGGGAGCCCTTCATTCCGCATTTCACAGACACCAAAGATACCGAACCAATTTAGACTAGATTTCTGCAACATAAGAGGCCTAAATACAAACATAAATTCGGTACACCAACATCTACAAGCAAATAGACCACACATATTAGCACTTACAGAAACACAAGTATGTTCTACAACAGTGAACTACCTCTATCCTGGTTACGACTTACATACCCGATTTAGATATAAGTTCGGAATATGCCTTTTTGTCCGAAGCGACCTTTCATGTCACCGCGAGGAAACACTCGAACCGAACAACCTTGACGTCATGTGGCTCAAGTTCACCGCCAAGGGATTAACCAAGTTTATATGTTGTCTCTATCGCCCTCCGAGCGATAGAGCCTACCAAAGCTTTTTCCCAACACTAGCTACCACTTTTGACTCAATACAGGTCGATCACCCCAGTTCAGAAATAATCGCTCTGGGAGACTTTAATGCCCACAACACCAACTGGCTCAAACATCACAACAAGACCGACAACGAAGGTAGAGAATCTGAAGCATTTGCCATCAGCTGCGGGCTTACTCAACTTGTAGACGAACCAACTCGAATTTCAGAGAGGGGCGAATTCGCCGCCCTCCTGGATCTTTTTCTGACCACCAATCCTGACCAGTACAAGGTTACAGTTGGTCCGCCATTAGGTACCTCCGGCCACAACCTTATTACAACGGTTTGTGAATTGCCACTCACACAGAAGGATCCACCATTGCCTCGCAAAATCTGGCATTACAATTCTGCAAACTGGGACGATCTAAGGCAGTTCTACCTAGATTTTCCTTGGCTCGACGTCTGCTTTGCCACTGACGACCCGTCAGACTGCTGCGAAGAGATCATGCAAGTAATCTCCTCAGGAATGGAAGCATACATCCCAAATTCCATCAAGTTACCATCAAAAGGAGAGCCCTGGTTCGACAAAAGATGCGAAAGAGCTGTAGGAAGGAAACAGCAAGCCTATAAGTACTGGCAGCAAAATCAGACCGCTGAAAATCGCAATTATTTTATCGAAGCGAGAAACGAGTGCAAGCGTGTGATCGACGAAACTAAGGACAAACACAATCAAAGGATCAGGAATAAACTTTTGCAATGCCCCGGTGGTTTCAGGAATTTCTGGTCGGTAGCAAAGGCAGTAAGTAACAACTTTACAAAAACGTCTCTCCCACCTTTGACGGACGAACGTGGCATCACGGCGACTACAGCCAAGGAAAAAGCAAACATGCTCGCCAAAATGTTTTCATCGCACTCTACCTTAGACGTGCCCCAAGGCAAGACTGTCCCCACTATACCGAACATCAACACCACCATGGCAGAAGTCAAGTTTTCCCATCGTGGTATTCGCAAAATCCTTAAAGAAGTAGATACGCAAAAGGCATCAGGACTGGACGAAATACCTGCCATCGTGCTAAAGAACTGCGCCAACGAACTAACACCCGTTTTTTCCAGGCTTTTTTCTCTTTCTTACAGAAAAGGGATTTACCCATCCTCTTGGAAAGTCGCTCGAGTGCAACCTGTTCCAAAAAAAGGCAAGAAAACCACGCCCTCAAACTATCGCCCAATTGCCTTGCTTCCAATAATCTCCAAAGTCATGGAACGTGTAGTCAACCAGCAACTACTCAGGTACCTCGAGAGCAACAGAATAATCAGCGATAATCAATGCGGCTTTCGCAGAGAGAGATCGACAGGAGATATATTGGCCTATGTCACTCATATATGGAGTAGGGCAATTGAAAACTACGGAGAGTCTCGAGCGATTGCGTTGGATATTTCAAAGGCATTCGACAGAGTTTGGCATGACGGACTGCTCAACAAACTACCGTCCTTGGGACTGCCCGCCTCTCTGCAGCTGGCTGGCCAGTTTCCTTAAGAACCGATCCCTACACGTTGCAGTCGATGGACACATCTCGGACACATTCACCATCAACGCGGGCGTGCCTCAGGGCGCAATACTTTCACCAACTCTGTTCCTCATCTATATTAATGACCTGCTGATCGAAACGAATAATCCTGTTTACAGTTTTGCAGATGACAGTACCCTTGTCTCCCACTTTAGATCAGAAAAACCCTTACCAGCGACTGAGACTCATCACCGCAGACAGGAGCAGATTACAGCAATTAATCAAGACCTGGAGAAAGTTCAAACTTGGGGCGACCGAAATTTGGTCCAGTTCAATGCAGCAAAGACCCAAGCAGCAACGTTTACTAAGAGGGCCAATACAGCGGGGCCTGACATCATTATGGCAGGATCGACCATTCCTTCATCCTCGTCAATCGGACTGCTGGGTGTCTCGGTCAACAGCAATATGTCATGGCATGACCATGTTGCTAACATCGCAAAATCAGCCTCCCAGAAGCTTGGTGCGCTATTTCGCAACAAAAAACTCTATACACCGCAGCAGTTGCTCTTGCTGTACAAAGCGCAAATAAGACCGTGCTTAGAATATTGCTCACATATCTGGGGTGCCGCACTAAAGCATACCCTAAAGCTGCTGGATTCCATTCAGAAGAGGGCTGTGCGTCTCGTCGGCGATCCGGAGTTGACCCGGAATCTGGATAGTCTGAAACATCGCAGACATGTGGCCGAGATGTCTCTGTTTTACAGATACTTTCACGGCAGATGTTCCCAGGATTTGGCCCGCATAATCCCGCCCCTGGCAACTCCTGTCAGACAGTCCCGACAGACGGCAGGAGCACAACAGAAACACCTAGAACATCGCTTTACCAGAACTCCTTTGTCTGGCGCACTGCATCACTGTGGAACTCACTTCCAGGACATCTGTTTCCCACTAATTCCAACCTACAAATATTCAAGAACCGTGTCAATCAACATCTTCGCACACACACTGCTGGTCGAGCGCCATAGGATCTCCCTTTAGTGTGTGTGTGCCACTGCCATAAAAAAAAATTAATGCCACGCCCTTAAATATGCCATAGCCCACTTCAGCGAAGATATTTACATTCGCGCCATTCGCGGTGTTGCATCGCACTTTGCGCGGTCTTAATGGCCGAAAAGATAAGCCGGGGGTAGATGGCCGGAATGCCTACTAGCAAGGGATACTTGGCAAGAAAATTTCACACGCAGTGTGGTCTCAATGGCCGGAAAGGTACGGTGGGGGTAGATGGCCGGAATGCCTACTAGTAAGAGATACTTCGCAAGAAAACTTCACACCCAAAGTAAAGTAACTTACTTCCAGTGCCAGGAATAATGTCCAGTTAGTATAGCATATTTTTTAAAACGGTTGGATAATCAGGATAAATTAAATTCGGTATTGAATATAATCAATTTATTTGAAAGCTGCTAAAAAAGGTTCCAGGAAACTGGCTAATAGTAAGTGGCTGATAAATAATTCTTCCAATCTTCAAGTTTGCTCGGTATTGATATTCTATCAAAATTGGATAGCAAAAATTCCAGTGTACCTCCAGGAGTCGCCAGAAGGAAAAGAGTCCGGTAAATATCTGGTTGTCATAATGTCGATTAATATGCGCTACGACATAAAATCGCATTGTCGAAAGTATGGAATTAATGATGAATCTCAACTATAAATTAATGTTATCTGTAATGTAAACTAATATGTTAACTCTTATTTGGAAAACCAAAGCTCTCGCCATAAGGTCCTCCCAATGTAAACTATCTAAAAGAGAAACGCCCCTCTGGCAGGCAACTACTCTTAAAAAGAGCATCTTGAACATAATAAGGCCTTAATACGAAGTGCTGATAAAGCTAGTAACGTATTAAAAGTATATTAAACTTAAAATAAATTATTCATAGTGATTGGTCTCTCTGCTGCATTTGATAATCCTTTGCACCCACGAGGGAAATTATCAAAATTAAAATTATTGCTTGTGCTCCTTACGATTCGTGGAATTAGAAGCAAAAGTTTTTGGTATTGAAGACAAAGCAAAATTCTTGGTCTTCTAGATGCTATAACGTACTTCTATGTAAGATTCTGTCAGTTGATTTTGCTTTAGTTGGTGTCAAGCACCTACCTCGAGATGCAAATAAGAAAAGTGCTTTGTTTCATAAACTTACCAATTTCAAAATATTCTCCTGTATTGATTCAACTTCTTTATAGGCACTTCCCACGACGTCTTTGTAACATTGGGGATAATTTCCACCATCACTTACACCATCAACCAAAGTTACAGGATCGCTAAACTTACTCAGGTCCAAAGGCATTGACGGGAGATCTCCTACTTTGTTCTGTTGTCTGGCAACTACCATTGCAATTATAAGGAATATCATTGGCATTAAAATTTGGATTACTAGTAGTACCCAGGATCTAATTGTGGATAAAATTTTCTTTAACGTCATTGCTGTGATTTGGTTGATTAAAAACTGGAACGAAGATAAAGTCTGTGGAGGCGTCTTCATGTCCACTGGAAACAAACAATAGTTAGTTGTAACAATTTATTAGAAATTTTTATATATATTGAATCTCCAATAATAAGTAGGTGTGACCTTCAATGCAGATGCATTACTGGTATAGGAAAAAAGTACATTAACGGACCCAGACTGCAAGAGCATCCTTTTCCTAAGCTCGATAGTCAATGTAGGAAGTAGAGCAGGGGAACTGATATTCATACTCGAATATTTTGGTAAATATCGATTTTTCAAAGACAAATATCCCTTATGCCGGATCAGTTGGATCAGAGTGGATTACAAAACTGCCGCAATATATTAATCAGGCGCTATGATATCATATACGTTGTCAGATTATGATCATAATATTGCCTGCATTGCTCCATAGTTACCATTCTCGAAGCAGAAAAAGTGTTCAATAAGCAATCAACAACGGAGGAAGTCGGAACAGTTACAAGAAGATTTCTTTATCCTCATTTTGAATTTGTTGTAACTTAAAAAAGGCTTTTTGGATGCAGTTTTCTAATCCCGTCTAGATTATAGGAGACATGTTTTCGCAAAATAAGATATATTTTCTTATTATACAGGAGGCATTTTCAGTAGTGAAAAAATTTGAAAAATTTAAGTGTGGCATTTTGACAATATTTTTTTTTTGCCGTATAAAACGCCATGTTATTAAGATAATGCAATTTCTTTAGACGTTTTTTACAGTTTTCTATTAATGCCTTTTAGTAGCAGATTCACAATTAAAAAAGGTAGAATCTTGGTAAACAAATATTTAAAATGCTGTCACTTAAACCGATTAAAGAATTTTAACGAGCTTTTCAAATTTTAAAAGCTCATTCAGTACAGATTTAAACTGATTTAAAAAAAATCCTAGTGCTCAAGCTCAATAATTTTAAACCATATAAGACCAAACCAAAAGTCGCGTAAAAACAAATTATTTCCTTTAATATTGTGTCACAAAGCCAATATGTCTTTGTTTCGAAACTCCCCTTTTAACATAATTTTAATTCAAACAAATAAAACTTTTTTTAATACAAAACGAAAGCTTTTCAACTCTTACTTCCTACAAATTTAATCAGACTTGTGAATATCTGCAGACAATTTTAAAAACATTTTTCACATAGTCGATCAAAAAGAGGACTACTGAATCTAATAGGCAAAGTCGACAAATGGCTTTTTGGCACTCAAGACTCAGACGATGAAATTTAAAATTTAATAATTATTTCATGATGCTAACAAAATAAAATCAAGCAATCTTAAATGAAAAATTTTACATGGAACAATCAATTCTATCCAGTGTTACCCAGGAATATACTAAAAATTAAAAAAAATACTAATCAAATATTTTAGCAGAAAAAATAATATACTTGAAAAGAACCGGTTAGATCTATCTAAGACTAGACTAAAGAATTTAAACCAGCTTTTCAAATTTTAAAAGCTTATTTAGTACAGATTTCCTAAAAAAAAATTCCCACGGTTCAAGCTCTATCGTGTAAAAACAAAGAATTATCTTTCATATTGTGTCACTAAGTCAATAGGTCTTTATTGTGCTTTAAAACCGGAAATAGGCAGTTGTTTAGATTAGATTTGGCCAAAAAAATTATTGCCAAAATGCCACACAAATTTTTTCGAATTTTTGCACTACTTAATTGATCCCTCTGTGTAATATGAAAATTTCACTTATCTTAAACCAAACATTTCGAAAGTATCTGATTTAAAAAAAATCACCTACTAATAAAAATTCACAAAATATTTTGCAAATAAAAAATTTAAAACTTTTCATATAAATGTCCACCTTCACTTCCACCTCATAATTTAGAAAAGTGAAAAGCATCAGAAACTCATAGTACCAACGCCATAGGAAAAACTACCTATTAAAACATATCTGCTATTCAGCAGAAATCGAATTTACACATAAATCTTACAGAAAACTAAACTCCCCTATTTAACTTAAAAAATATTTTAATTCAAACAAACAAAACTATTTTTAATACAAAACAAAATGAAAGCTTTCCAATTCTTACTTCTTATAAATTTAATCAAACTTATGAATATCTGCAGACAATTTTAAGATATAGCAAATATTTCACAAACATAATCGATCAAAAAGAGGACTACCGAATCTAGAAGGCAAAGCCGATAAATGGCTTTTTGGCACTCTAGACTCAGATAAAATTTAAAATTTAATAATTATTTTCCGATGCTAACAAGAATCAAGGGATCTTAATTGAAAATTTTTACAAGGAACGATCAATTAAATCCACTGTTACACAGGAATACACTAAAAATTTAGAAAAAGTAGATATTAATCAAATATTTATAGCAGAAAAAATAAATTTACTTGAAACGAATAAGACTGAAGAATTTTAACGAGCTTTTCAAATTTTAAAATCTCATTTAGTACAGATTTCCACGGCTGAAGCTCAGTATTTTTACACCATATAAGACCAAACAAAAAGTCGTGTAAAAACAAAGGATTTTCTTTGATATTGTGTGGCTAAAAAAAATATTGCCAAAATGCCACATTCTCGAATTTTTTGAATTTTTAAATTTTTACATTCCTTAATCTGTGTAATATGGAAAAATCACTTATTTTGAACATGCAAATTTCAAAACCATCTGATTTTTTTAAAATAAAATCATCTACTAATAAAAATTCACAAATAAAAAATTTGAAATTTTTCATATAAATCTTCACTTGGTATAATTTAGACAAAAGAAGATTGTTGGGAGTCATTCACAAAAGAATTTTTCTAAAAACTTACAAATCTGGGTAAGATTCTTAGACCGATTTTATCGTTGAAGAGTATAGTTTGACTTTATTTTCATCATGGCGCTCGGGCGCATATACGTAAACTGCAGACACAATAGGACCTCGCTATAGGACGACTGTAAAAAAATGTTAGATATAATACCCGCGTTACGTTTCGCCATTAAATATTTGAACACTTCATGCCTGGCCCTCCGCTCGTTTCGCTCGCACCGGGGGCGCAACCAACAAAAACTAATTCAACGCATGAAAAACAGCTAAATTTATAATATAGTCCTATCGCATCTGCAATTGTATAATACCAAATGAAACACTTTGTATTCCATGCAAAATTTAATCCAAAAG
>MU182013.1:263730-280115 GCA_016904865.1 Pissodes strobi | reverse complement strand
GAGTTTTATTTTCAACATTAACTTTTTATTTGTTACATACTCTCGAAACAATTTTCTAGACACCATTTATAAAAATTTTAATTTTCTTATCTCTACGATTTACCCAAGCAAAATATTTCGTTACCTATCGAGAAATAATCGGCCCTTCGGCACGCGTCGTCGGTCCGTCTATTTGTATCAACGTTAGCGTTAGTTAAGGTTAACCGCCGATTATAAGCCAGGAATTATATTTCTGAAGTGAGAAAACTATGCAGGAAGAATTCAGAGAAATCACCTGATTAACCATATAATTTATCCAGCTCCTTTAAACAAAAGGTGGTCGGAAGGTTTTCAGTGACAAAAACTCCATTTTTTGCGGAGGTAAAAACATTGCATTGACTCAACTTACTTCATGAAAACTTCCTCCAGCGTTGTCAAAGATATACCATAACTATTAACACCGAGGTCGTCACCGTGTTGTTCCAAGTCTCTTAACATGGTCTCAAAAATATACGATTGACTTTCAGCCAAAAGATAAGTGAGCTCAGATCCTATGTTGCTATGTACCTGGAAGGATATAAATTAACTTTGTTAATAATCATGCTACTGCAAATAATAATTAACATTGATACCATAATAAGAGCGTGATTTTAACGTCTCTCATGGTATTACATACAGTAATCTATTAGCAACACTGCGTAAGACTAAATTGGAGAGAAAAATAGCATTATCGAATTAACTAGTTAGTTTGGATTAGTTAGTATTATTGAAGTTTTTAGTTCTTTGACTGCTACGATAACAATTATTTCACATATATCAAACCACCAATGGTAATTAATCCTAGAAACCACAGATCTATATAGCTACGCAACAGATACCTCTTCCAATGCTTTTTACGCGGGGCCAAAAATGTTCACCGGCTTTCGCGAGCGGGTGAACCAGTCGTCTAGGAACGGGTCAGTGTTGCCAAGTTATCACGTCGGACAATATTCCGGCTGACTTTTTGACCCGCTCAAATCATCGAGTTTTATTATTAATATTTATGTATCAAATTAACACAAACATGTTTTTTTAGAAAAATACGATTTTTACATTTTTTATTAAGCATGATAGTTTATTAATAGTAAAACAAATGAAACGGCAATTTAAATGAACAAATTTATAATATTGATAGTAGAGTTTAAAACAAAATTAAATGGTACTTTGACATGTCGATAAACATTTCAAAAATTCCTTTGATCTTCGAAACAAAAACCTGCGTGATAATATTATTACTTAATACAAATAAGAGATATTACAGTATGTTAACAAAATTTGTAATGACCTTTTACACCGATATTTAAGGTGAGTTTTAGCCCATGTTGAAGCAAACACCATTCACTGAATCTGATAATGAACTTTAATTTGACATACTTAAATAACATACGATTGCCAAGAAAATGAGTAATACCATAATGTGATATGAAAGGTAAACTACAGTTCGCGACTTGGCAACACGGCGGGGCAAAACACGTCTAAATAGGAAAATATTTAAGTTTATTGCATTATTGGCGAGCGACACTTTTAACACCGGAGTAGGCATCTGTTGCGTAGCTATATAGATCTGTGCTAGAAACCCATCCCAGGAGCTACCTCTGATATCAACGAAGCATATCTGGTATACGGAAAATACATTTCGACTATAAATGCTGCTTTCTACCGTTTCAAAGTAAGATTTTTGTATTCAGACCCTTAGTGATTAAGCCTGCTTTACGGAGTAGAAGCCTGGACTCCTGACGCCCGCCTGCAAACTCCTTGTGTGGTGCTGCCGGCGCATGCTAAGAATATCGTGGACTCACCACGTCACCAACATAAATGTACTAGAACGATTAAGTAAGGGAACAGAAATCCTCTCCACTATCAAGCTTAAAAGCCTTCGACAATTGACAGGCATGGCCTCACTAATACTCTTCAGGTCAACCGTCAATCGAGTGGTCCGGGCCACCGTGATCGCCAACATCCACAGAGGAGAGGAGGCACTATAAGAAGAATAATGAAATAAAGGACTTGTAGCCAGACCCTGGCGTTGTCTCTAAGATAAAATCAAAGACAATCACAGGTAAAAGATTTAAGTTTCTTAAAAAATATTTATGTAGTTACCTCAATATTTGGTATGTGATTTCTAAGGAGACTTGTAACTTTCTCAGAATCACAGCGAGGAGATTTGTCCATGATAAGATGGTAGCCTGCACCATATTTCTTTTTCAAGAAAAAGCTGCTGCCACAGCACTGGAGTTCACCTCCTGCCATTATGGCAATACGGTCGCCAAGGAGATCAGCTTCGTCCATGAAATGAGTTGTAAGGAGGACGGTTCTTCCTAAAATAAATATTATGGAATAAGTTAATTATTAAATAGCTCATATCTAATATTACAAGATATGTAGTGCAATGGTTGCTTGAAGATGGGTAATGTAACATTTTCAGAAAATAAATTTGGACTTGGACATTGATTTTATTTTTTAATCACAACGTTTCAATTGCCTTGTATGTATCAAGTAATAATATAATAATGTGCGGTGAACCGTGAGAAACACTCCATCCATAACTGGATGTTGATATGGTTAGTTTAATGGTTTTCCGAATTCTGTTGATTCCTACTAATGTGTCACTAAGCACTCTGCTATTTTGCTCTATGTATGCCAAACATGTTTTATCCAGATATTGTATTTCCCGTCTTTGAATTCTATTTTCTTTGAAATCTTTTTGAAATAAGGAATGCTGAGCATCGTCTCTTCCTGTCGTTCGATTGGTGGTTGCCTGTTGTGCATATCTCGTGAAACTTGCTCTACTAATCTCTCTGAATACCCATTAGCTGTGGGACCCTCATCTCTATTGAGAATCGTTGTAGCTCTATCTAATAAGGGTCAAATCACTTCTTGTTTGGTGACTTGCGAGTGATTAGAAGCGAAGTTTAGATATTGTCCTACGTGCGTTGGTTTCCTATATACTTACTATTGATGTTAGTTGCCCTTTTCTTCTTCCCGTCAATACATCATAGAATAGTAGTTTATAATCGGACTCCTTCTCTATTTTAAATTTGATGGTTGGCCTTCAGGTGATAAGGTGATTAAGGAACTGGTCTAGATGTTGTTTCTCATGGTTCTTGTGATGAAAGTATCGTCGACATACCTTAGCTACAACTTCGGCTTATGCTTAGATATTTCAGTTGCTTCACTTTCTGAGGAAAGTGGTGATTCCATACGTACTCCATTCTCCTGAGAGAAAAATCTTTTTCTTGCAAATAGGAATTATCCAGGCATCATTCAAGTCATTCCAAAATGTCATCGACCTGCAGTGTTGCTTTCTTACTTATGTGCTCTGCCCAACTTAATCCTAATTATCCTTAAGGCATCCTTTATGGGTACGTTGGTGCATTGGTTTTCAACGTCAAAACTAACATAACGATCTATTGGCTGAAGATTGACTATTTCTATTGTAGCGAAACGAATTTTCGTTTGTTTTAAATATTCTAATACGATGTTACTAGCCTATGTTATTTAAATTCATGCGTTAAAAGATTCGAATCACAGAAAGCAATAAGTTTCTCAGTCTGATGAACTTCTAACACGACGCTCGCCTACATCTGCCAGGCGGGAAGCCAACGCCTTACATCCGCTTAGCAATAGAATCTCGAGCCAAAGAGAACGGATATTACTATAAAAGGAGATGCTTCCATCTCTTGAACTCGATCTGGGCACGCGCTTTAATTACGATTCCGGATAATTCTAAAATCGGGCCGACGCCCTAGGCGTGGAGGGACCGAGGCGAGCATATAAATTCATCTGCCCAGCCCAAAATACGCTTTCTTTACCAGTGCACCAGTAAGAAGTTCTACACCAGTCCCTCTCCGGTAAAATTCCAAGTTGTTATTCCAGTATGCAGTTAAATTCTGCTGGTTTAAAGAATAATGCAAAATCTAAGTTAATAATATTCTAAATCAAGCTAAAAACATAAATATCTATTCTTTCTGCATTCTCAGCGAAGTAACTCAATTAGGTAAAGTAAATATCGTGTTTTACTGTAAGAGAAGGGAACAGTGATCATAATCTAATTAACTACCTTCATGCAGACGTCCAATAGACGATGCTTAAAATATAAGGGTGGAACGTTTCTCCTTACAAAACCGAATTAAGGTGATACAATTAAAAGGCTAAAATAATGCGGTATTTATAAAATGAGGGATAGAACAGTGTTAGATATACAGGGCCACCTGAAGACATGAGTAAGTTATCCAGCATATAAATATATAGATAGAAGCATTATTAATTCAGTGACTTTATAGACTAAATAATACGCCAGCGTATATAAGAGCATTTTATTGAACTCTTGTGTATCAATATTAATTCAGGGAGTAATTAAAAATTCCTCAGTATTTCCGGACATATTCACTATTCTCCCTCAATTTTGTGGCAAGTTTTTGATGAAACTGCTGATTTAGTTCTATATAGGATTTAATAGAATAAAATGTTGTGTTATTTTTGTACAGCTAATTTTTCAACCACGCCAGCTTTCGGTCAATTTGTAACTGTTGCTACTCTATGCGAGAGGTTAGTAAACCTTAAGTTTTTTACGTCAAGGTTGGCATTATCTACCGACTTTCTAGTGCCTTTCGAAATCTCGGTTCTTCCCACCGGACCTTTTTTGACAATTTGCCAGAATGTTGCCAAAAAAAATTGGAGTGAGTTATAGACGGTGGGTTACGATATTGTAGCTCCCCTATGACACCAATTTCTTGTATAATCTGTAAAAACGAAAATATTAACATATGTATTTCAAGAATATTAGTTAAAATAATTTTCTATTAGGGTGCTTAAATTTTACTTTATTTAACTAATATTGTTGAATAATGTAAAATTTATACACCCTAAGAGAAAAAATATTTAAATTCAGGTTCTTAAAATGCATGTATTATAATGTTTTCTACTTTTACAGATTGTACAAGAAATTGGTGCCAAATACAATGATTTGTTCGATATAATTGCTTACCTAAATTACGTCATTTATAAGGATTTGATCTGTCAGATCAGGTGCGACTACCATAGGGTTGAAAATTAGATAAGTATAATGTATGATATTATGTATGATATTAGCAGAAAATAAGAGTGAATCAGTAAATCAGACTTCAAGCATTGACGCCATGATATTTGAAAAATAAACCTCCAGGTAGCAGGCATCAATATTTCGAAAACCGTTAAGTTTCGATACATGATACATCATACAAAAAATTTAACAGCAAATTCAAAGTTTTTAAAAAATGTGGTATCTTACTTTAAGAAAAAAAGTTGATAAGGCACATATCAACATGCCTGTTTGAAACATCATAAAACAGAAGCATGTTTAAAAGCAAATAAAATCAAACAACTTTTGTTCAAAATATTTTTTTTCAAAATTAATAGAGATATATGGAACACCCTGGACAGATTATAATTAATTAATGGCCACAAAACACAATAAATTTAATATTTTAGAAGACATTTAGTTACCTGTTTTCTGTCGAAGCATAAGATCCCATAGAGCACGCCGCGCAGATGGGTCCATTCCTGCAGTTGGTTCGTCCAACATCACTACTTTCGAATTGCCGCACAAAGCTACTCCAACACAAAGTTTTCTTTTCATACCTCCTGACAAAGTGCTAGACTTCGAATTCCTCTAAAAAATTATTTATATTCAATTTATATTAAAACTAAATCTCGAAAACCGGATCTCTTTGAGAAAATATCTGAGGAGTTATAGCTTGAAGATTAGACGTCGTAGTGATCGTTTTCAAATGTTTATCAGCCCAGATTCCATGAAAAAAAGAGAATATTATCATCATTAGTTGTTAATAATAACATATAGAAGAATAAACGCTATATTCCCTTTCTTGAGTACAAACACTCTGAACACATCACTTTACATGCTCTCTTAAGAAAAACTATTTCTAAAACAGAACAAATATTACAAATTTTATTTCGGCCCTATACCTAATAGAGACGTGAAGTTGATTACCTTTGGTTGCAGTTCTAACAGATCAATATATTTCTTAATCTCGTTCTCAATTTCTACCCCTCTCATACCCTTCAGTCTACTGAAAAAGTATAGATGCTCAGCTACAGTGAGATCGTCGAAAATGATATTATGTTGAGGGCATAATCCTAAACTGTTTCTGACGCCTTCCATGTCTGTTCGAATATCATACCTGAAATTGGAATATACAGCCATGATTGAAATTGTTTAGTAGATAAATATCAAAAGGATATAAAGTCATATTTAGAACAATAGAGTAATATGGTGAAGTACTTAAATGCATAAACTGCTAAATAAATATCACCCTGTCCTAAGTTTGAACTGGAATTTGGAAAATAGTGTGAAAAAAATCAGGACAAATTATAAACAACGCGAAAGGTTAACGCAAGCGATTATAAACCTTAAATGTGCAACGATCAGCAAATTTTATTCTACAAATACTCAAGCGAACCGCCAGTTCGGCAGACTTTGTCTCTCACCCAAACCAGTTTCATGTAAGCAGACATGTGCGTAAGGTCCTGACCTGCAACTTTATTTCCTACCTAAATCCGAGTTTCGCAGCACACATGTGCGTGAACTCGGCCTACCCACCTAAAGTAGTAAAGTCGAATCTACGATAAATTTGTCAAAGTTCTAAGAAAGATAATTTCAAAGTGGAATCTGTCAAATAGTTAGAGTGCAGTGTAAACTCTGAGTGGAATTAAGTCAAAGCTAACCATAAATAAAACACAACACACAAAAGTATACCTCAATCGAAAAGACATGCGCACTTTAGTAATTGTGTGCCGTGTAAATTTATCAAGTCTTTGACCAAAGGATATTGTTACTGTTTTTCAATGAAGTGCCTTTTTTATCATCTCTTCTCACCTGACGTAGATCGATCCCAAATCTGAGCTACATAACCTGCACGCCAACCAAGGCGTGGCGTCATGTTTTCCAGGTCGTGACAATACGAGGAAAAATTCGAAGTAATTAAATATCCAATGACTAATTTTTCAAAATATAGGATCAGAATGAAAAACTCATTTTGGATGAATATTATAATAACCTTGTCATAACTGGCAATAAATTAGAGAAAAAAGAATTTTGAGACATGCAAAATTTTAAATGTTTATTATTATTGAAGACATCGTGTCTAGTGTTTGCGAAATACAAAAATTAAATAAACAATGATCTATATCTGCATTATAAGAGTGTTTTATTATCAACGAAAATAGGTTTATAATTGTCTTAAAGAAATAAAACAGACATAGAGTCGAGTTATATTTTAGAGGGAGATGAAGTTGATAGTGGGGTTTGAAAGCTTATTACTATAGTTCTTTTAACAGTTCTTAAATTGAACTTAAGTCATTGCAAATAAGATTTTGACATTTTTCACTCCAAATATCTTTGATGTTAAGTGTTTACACATTCTGTAGTAAATACTGCAGAGCCGGTACGAGGTTCGATAAATTAATTTCTATCTTACAAGTTGTCGGGAGGGACGTTTCAGCTTAGCTACAAAACAAACTGAAAACTCAACTTCCTTTCTTTATCGGACTTTTCATAGCTATTCTAATGTTAAAACATTCCAGTTAGCTAGTCGGCAACCAGAGTGATATACATACCATTGATGGGACGAAAAGTCCCCCGACCCAAGTCGCTACCGCCTTTTACCTTGACCTCCTTCCTGTTGAAAAGTCTAGAGAAGATGCTTAAAGGTCATGTTAGGGATGATGATGCACTCTCTTTGTAGCACTTAATAACCTTATCGGAAACATCAACCAATTCCGAGAAAACAAATAAATTGCAGTGGTAGCATTTCTAGGCATATGAATACCATTTCAATAATAAAGGTGCTGCGAGACTTCAAACATGATGGTATTGTTTGGGGATGGATTGGAGCAGTCATACTTGACTGGGCTTGAGCTAAGGTAGAATGTAGAAACAAACTGAAGGGGAAAATGGGCAGATTTAGGGCCGTCAGGAAGTGTTCCCAGGAGTATTCGATTCTCACCCATGCTGATTTGATCTCTTCTAGCCGCGATTTCACTGCGAGTGGTTGAGCTTGAAGCATTATATGACAACTGACTTCGTAATCTTAATGAAAGGAAAGTCCAAAGTAGTGATATCCAACGTCTTGCAAGAATTGTTGAGCATCATTATTTATAAATGTGTGGGGGAGGGAATGTTAGTTAACCCTAATAAAATGGTAATTGGACTCTTCACTGGAAAAGGGAAGCTGGAAAGGTTATTATTTGCTTAAATCAACTGTCAAATGATTCCTTTTGCTGGCGAGGCTAAATATCTAGCAGCTCGATTGGACCTCGCATCTAGAAAAATTAATAAGACAAAAATTAAACTATCCCTCTAGACCTGCCACATGATTTGCAAAGCATCCTGGGTATACACGCAAAACAAATTTATTGGCCATACGCTATGGTAATCAGACCCATGTTAGCCTATGTATCTGTAGTTTAGCGTAAAAGAGCAAACAACGTCTAGATGCTTTTTGCACCCCGCCATTTGCAGCTGGGAAGGACTGTTAAAGCTGCTCTTTCTTCACTTATATCAGAAGGAAGCTGGATGGGCCACATATAGGCTACAACAAGCGGCTACTAATACTGGTAGGACTGACCTGCTGCGTTGAGCCCCATGGGACATGATGAATCGCATTGGCCCACATTCTTCCTTAGAAGAAATAACGGGTTTGGAATGAAACTGAACTGCAGCGGGCAGACAAACTGCTGGTTTACGGATGGTTCCAAAACTATTACGGGCGTTGCGGAGGTCGAGCCTGGAGTATTTGGATTGTCACCAAAATCTAAGATTTCAGTCAGTGTGGATAGATGTGCCACCATATTTGAGGCGGAAGCATATGTCATTGAGCTTTGAGTAAGACAGTTTGAAAAACGGCAGCTTGCACGAAAGTCAATTGAAATATTTTCAGATAGCCAAGCAGCTTTAAATATACTTGGACCCAACCAATATGCTTTTAAAACAGTATGGAAATATAGAAGAGCTCTGTTCAGTAGGGCTGTAAAAACAAAGTTCACAGAATCTGAACCTGTGCTTATCATGCAAAACGGCTAGATACATAACCACAGCATAGGCAGAGGAGATATCACTCCCATATTTTCTGGGACCACTAGGACTAAATCTCTCGAAGGCTTCCATAGCAAATTTGTTAAAGAGTAGTATGCAAAATATTTGAGACCTTAGTACTTGAAAGTACTGCAAGTTGAAACACCACATACTGTAACGTTGTAAATATTACGGAATACAATATTGGGAATTTCTCTGCTGACTGGTTAATTTGTGGTATCGATATTGTCATTACCTTGCTAATGTGAGTCGATTTCGGTACTCGAACCCGTTCGACGGCGATGCGCATGTACAAAGGTGATGGAAAAATTGGAGATACCTTCTCGCTTCGACTTTCAGGCGAGCGAACAATCCGTTTCCATAGCGGAATTTTGTTTTTTACCTTCAGAGTTGAGTATCGCTTAATAGTGCCGTTGCATTAATAAATCAATTCAGTAGTAAAATACCGGCCATCTCGTCGTAAAAACGCCGTGTGAGGAAGCAGTGTGGTGACCCTTTTTTTAAAAGTATGTTCGACACACGAGTGTTAGGTACTATTTAAGATGGCTAAAAATTATTTATCATTTAACTAGGGACTTTCCGAAGAACCGATTTCTTTCCGAGGGCGAATGTCTTTCTGACGGACAGAATTCATCTTGCGAGACAAAATTTCGAGCCGACCTAGATAATTCCGCCGTACCCGTACCAAGATTTTTTTTGTTGGGGTGACGCGACCACGTGTTACATGCGTGCATGCATCCAGGAAGCCGTGTCTACAACACAACGACTCGACCAGAATAACATAAATTGCGTATCTTATTTTCCGTTAGGTATCTGTTTTAATTATAGAATCTATAATTATAACTGTGTCAGTTGTTTAGATTATCGCATATCATTCCCTCGATCTATCGTTTTCATTGCTAAAACTGTAATTAAGACAGTGAATCAGTTATTTTGATTATAGTATACCGATCTCTCTATCTATCGTCTTAATTATTAATGAGGCTATAATTATGACTGTAAGTCAGTTGCTTGGTTTATCGTATATCATTCTATCGATCTATCGTTTTCATTGCTAAAACTGCAATTAAGACTGTGAATCAGTTATTTTGATTATAGTACACCGATCTATCGTTTTAATTAATGAAGTTATAATTAAGACCGTAAGTCAGTTGTTAAGGTTATCGTATACCGTTCTTTCTATCTATCGTTTCCATTAATGAAGTCAGAATTGCCACTGCAAGGCAGTTATCTAAATTATCGTATACCCTTCTTGCTATCTGGCATTTTGACTAATGAATTTACAAGGAAACCCTTTACTGATTTAGCTATCTTGTTTGTCGAGCTTACCTTAAGTGATATGCTTAAGTCTGTCTTTAGTTAGTTAGATATTTCATTTCAGAATAGATAATTGAATTAATTTATTGTACTTGGTTTATTTTACTGTACTTTGTTGTAAAGCCCATGGCAGTAGGTTATTTCATGTAATTAAAATTTGCAAATTTAATCCATCGCCTTGATATCGGGCGATATTTACCTCAGAGTTTAATTTATTGCATTGGTGTTTTTGAGAACTTTTTCTCAACGCTCTTTTATAAGGTATTTTTATTCTAAATTTGTTTACCCTATTTTCAGTAAGCTTTAATAATTCATAAATTCCGTGCAACAAAAATTTAGTGGCGCCCTACTCTAACTGCTAAAGACTTCAACCCACACCTTCGATAAAAAAATATAAACCTCTGAGTGAGTCAGGCATATGGACCAGCTGAATGAGTAATTAGCCAATAAGGCAGGTTACAATACTTGGCATGGCACATTTATCAGAGTTAGCAGCAAGAACCGGGCGCATAATATTTGGGAGAGATATACATTACTAGGATGCGATATGGGTCCAACAACCTTCCATTCCTAACTTCACTTACTTAGTAATATTCAAATGTTTTACTCCACATGATATATGATATATTGATTAGTTTTATTGGTAAAGTGTTATTGCATTTTTCCTTTGTTATTTTACATAATATTTAATATAAATATTTTTTTAAATTGGAGTAACCGTATAATTGGTTTAGAGCCTTTTAATTTATAATATAAACTATTAAATAACTAGATGATATTCGAAACTTACCCGCTAACTATTGCAGTACCACTTGTAGGAGGAAACATTCCGGTTAACATAGACATTGTGGTAGTTTTTCCAGCGCCATTATGTCCTAGAAGTACTGTGATCTGATCTTGATACATATTCAGTGAAAGATTTCGGACTGCCGGTTTGTTACCGAAGACTTTTTTTAGGTTCCTTATTTTAACACCGGCATGAAGATTCTTGGGTTCAGCTTCATAAAATTCCCCTTCGTTGGCTGGTGTGTCTTCAAAATTTTCTATTCCTAAAAGATTTAGTAATTAAGACAATTAATTACTGACGATGGAAGCAATGATTGTAATTGTAAATTCATATTTTTTTAGGAAAATACGCACAGTTAACCTGTTCTGATGAAGTTTAAATTTTCTTGAATGATGGTGTTCGGAAAAATAGCCTGAAGGACTTGGAACCTAAATCGGATTTATAATCGTTTCAATTGGGGCTCAACAGAGGATGAGATGTGTGAGCTTTTCGCAAAAATCTCTCAAACGTTTGGATTTTATCACCATTGAAGCTCAAAAACAGAATTAAATCCTAATTTGGATTACAAATACTTCATACTTCTTTATATTAAATTTTATTTGATGGTAATAACTCAATTAATAAAATATTCGAAGCATTCTAATGTATTTCTTGACTTGGTACATCCACATTACTCCATGTGGGTAGAACTAATGTTTCAGTAAAAAATATACTTGTTAAAACGGTGCAATCAAAGTATGAACGAAAAATAATAATTTATGACAAAACGTTCGTTATATATATTAAATTTAAATATAGACGTCTTCTATTGTGTGCATCTTGGAAGCCAGTGTTGCTTATCAGAGTTAAAGCAATGTGTTAGCGCGCGTTCCTTATTCTTTAAATTGCTCCGTAATCGAATCGGCGCAGCGGCGGTTAGTACAAATAACTTACCACTATTTCGCGGTTGCCCACACCAAAAGGTAGCAGTAAATGGAAAGTACCATTTCTGTGGTACTCCATATTCGCCGGGAAATACTGCTTCAACGTAGAGAGCTATAAGTAGGTAAACAATAGCGTCTATTACCAACATTACCATTACGATTCCTAGAGAGAGAGTATCGTCTGGCGAATTTGGTTTCCAGATATTATCGAACTGTACACCTAAAATCATTTAAATAGTTAAGACAAACGGTCATTAAGTGGGGTTTTTTGGTTAGTTTCGGGCGAGCTTTTGTTATATCTCATTTGAAAAGATTTGCCAAGTACTGAAGGATTTTGGTAGTTATTGTTGGTCCTACCTAGTACCTGTGTGTTTAGAAAATTGCAGTTAGAGCCACTTTCTAAGAAAGTTTTAAGAAACAATATTTAAATATGGCTCTCAGTATTGTATACAAATTCTTGTTTAAGTTTTCAGTAAGATTTACAAAATTTTCTTTCCCAATTCGTAATAATAAATAATTTTGGATATTTTTGATTTTCAATTATAATATACAGCGGCGTCCTTCTGATTGTATGTAAAAACGATGTAACTTTTTATAAGATTTTATTATTCGAAAATTTGTGTCCTTTAATAAACATATAGGCAGACGCCACAACGCAAAGCGTTGCTTAAATAGAACAAAAAAAAAAACAAAAAGCTTTGTTGTCAATTAACTACTTTGGCGTTATTGCCGAATTATAAATTCACAAGACATACTATATCGAACTTTACCTCAAAGTTTTCACATTAAATTTTTTACCTTCTTCGGTTCCTTCATACATTAAAATTAACTGAAATCCAAATGCCATTGCTGTGTTCGAGCCAATGCTGGCTGAAATTTTGCTGACCAGGGATAAAGAATCGTAGCTGTTCTGTAGGAATGAATAAGGTGCGTATGATAAAAACCAGGCCAATCCAGCGATTGTGGCAGCTGTGTTAGCTAAAGATAAAGAAAACTATAATAATAAAAGTTGTAAATAGTGTTAGGATGCTGAGGGAGTTCAATCATCACCCCACACGGTTTAGACATCAGATTATCAAAGTGAGATGCTCTATGACACTAATAGATGGCATATTAAGGTGTGTATTGATTTGTCGGTTGTGCACGCCCGCGCCTGTCTGGGTTGATCCCTTGGAGGTAAAATGCACAAGTCAGTACGCACCTTCATATTCGATGAACGTATACTAACCTTTTGAGAAAAATACGCTAATGGCAAAGCAAAATGTGATGGTAGCACATACGTAGAAAAACAGGAAGATCAGAAGAACGAAAGGATTGGCATAAGTAAACACCGTATATTCTGTGTTCGTGTACCATCTGACTTTCAGCAGAACAACCATCAAAATAATCGATATCATAAGATAACTGAAAGTTTTTAAAAACCAGGCAATCCAATGTAACCAATTCGGGAGACCCATAATTTTCATGGCTTCCTGGAAAATAAAACGTAATTCATATTTAAAATGCGAAATATTTTGGAAAATATTATATAAGTAATATAATATAAGTTTCAATAACTTATTATATCTTAGATTTTAAAACATTTGCTGCAACAAATATTAATCCATATTTAGTATCTGAAATTATGAACCTCAAATTGGTGAGAGTGAACAATATGATGGAGACACATGGACAAATAACACACTCTCTAAAAATGAATAATATTGACTTTGAGGTCATTACTTGTTAACCCATTACATTGCCCTCCAAATACCAAAACTGTTTGAATCTCATTCGCATTAATACAAGTTTCGACGACATTTCAAAGCCATTGCTGAGATAGAGCTCTTTACAGTGCATATTTAAGAAGATACATTAGCGAGGGCATACAAAATGCTTATTATGAAATAAGTATGACTTCAATGAGTAGTTAAAAGCTTGAAGTAAATTTGGGTCAACACAACAGTCTTAACCGTTAGTTAAAAAATGATACATTTTAACACAATAATAATTTGTTGCAGATATGTTCTGTACTGTTATAGCAGATTCTTGTTTGATGGTAAATCTTTGTCTATCACGCAGCACCTACAGCTTTAATGGAAATTGTTTCGGTTCTAGTACAAGGGCAGATATTAGAAATTTACTACATTTATTTTTAGCTGACAGATATCGATAATAAATAGCCTGTGAAAGACATATATGCTAATAAAAACTACGACAGTTCCTTCGATTCCTGCTTGGTATTATTAAAATAACTGTTGATTAGTAGGTACCTTCAGTTGTCTTTCTTTCTCTGTAGTGATGGCTTTTACAGTGTTGATACAAGTATAGACGAAGCTCAACATAACAATTATGCTAACAAAACTCTTTAGTGGTGTCAAAAGAATGTCTTCTTGCCAGGCCGCATACGGAAATCGTCTCATGTTGATAAATGGAAGTCCTGTTAGAGCCCCAGCCCATTCGGCTGTACTATTAGTACTTGGTATTGTCACATTTGCTTGATACATAGTGATGAAAGTGGACACTAGATGTTGAAGGGCCAGGAAACCTTCATTATAGTAATCTGCAAATAAAACCCCGTATAAAAATTATATAATACAAAATATTTTTTTTGTACTACTGCAAACGTTAACTTAGCCCTTAATTCGACAAGTGAAAGAACATGAGTCCCGCGGACTTACATTTTTCAAAAAAAAGAACATTCAATTAAATTGACGTAATCAAAGCACTTTATTATGAAGAACGTATTCTAAAAAAATAACATTCAGCAGTCTTTTCCTCATCTTGTTCGTCGATGCCTACTTGCCAATAGCCGCTCTTTAAATCGAGTGTTAAGAACCAATGAGAACCTGCTAGTATCAACGTGTCATCAGTTCCGGGAAGTGGATAGCTTATTGGTGATGCCATTGAGCCTTCTATAGTTCACGCAGAATCTGGTAGTGGTGACTAAGACAACAGGAGACGACCATGGGCTTGATGACTCTTCACTAATTCCATCGTCAAGCATTTTGTCCACTAATGTGGTAACCTCTTGCTGCTTCGTCACTGGTATCCTTCGAGGATGCTGCCGTATGGGGTGAGCACTCTCAGTGTCGATTTTATGTTTTATGATGTTCGTTCTTCCAGTATTGTTATTTTCCCTTTCCCTTTCCTGTTTGATAAATTGCGTAGCTTTTTTCAGTTCTTCGGGAAACGGATGACGCCACTAGATGTTCTAAGACTTCCTCAGGTGATGTTGAAGGTTTTACTTTTGACCGCGTTTCGCAATTGGTTACCCACTGCACCGGCTTGCAGCTTGCAAGTGGCTATTACATCTCCTTTATTGATTTTGATGGCATTGGATGAAATATTTGCTATCCTTATCGGTATTTCGCCGTCGGTTTTGACTAGTGCTTTGCCTACGAGGTGTTTGCAAGGCAAATCGTGGTGTTGGATAAGTCCGATGCAGCCTCCAAAATCCTTCTCCAATTTCCCAAAACTTATCTGCTCGGTATTTCCACTTATTCTGACAGTACATGCCGCCATTACTTTAGTCGGTGTGCCATCGTCTGTTTTGGTAAGGATGAACTCTTCGGTGCCAAATTTTAGAAGGTTGAGGTTATTGTCAAAAGAAAATCCATCCCCAAAATAAATTCGTCCTCTATGTCGGCTACTATATAACACTGTGTGGTGCAATTTAATTCTTCAAAGTTGAAGTTCAATATTCATTTCCCCAAGTAATTCAGCTGTATAACCGGTAACAGTACGTAAAAATTTTTCTTTGATATGGGTAGAACTTCTACTCTATTTACTATGTTGGACCTTATCAAAGATACCGCCGCACCAGTGTCAACAGTAATCGTCATGGCTCTTCCATTGATCTTTCCTTTAATAGTAAGACTGTCGGCGGCTTTCCCTAGGCTTTTTAAGGAGACGATCTTAGGGGCTTTATCTTCCAACACCCGCCGTGTTGACTTTGAGACCCTAGCGTCTCTGGATGGAGATCTAGACCGTAGTTGTACTCGGCAGTCTCTTTTGAAATACCCCGTCCTGCCACATCTATAGCACTGATGTGAGGTATTTCGGTTACGTGGCCTATCTTCTATTGGCTCCCAGAATCTCCCCGTGGCCTGAAGAACATCCGTTAATTCCAGCTTTTTGCCGGCTTTTCTTTCTAGATGGATACGGCCCTGATTTTTGGCTTAGAGAAGTTACAGGCCGCCTTGATTTCAAGGGCTCTACCCAAAGCTTCACTGCTGTTATCAAATTTGGCTAGACGTAGCCTCTTCTG
>MU182013.1:240855-258730 GCA_016904865.1 Pissodes strobi | reverse complement strand
AAAGCTTCACTGCTGTTATCAAATTTGGCTAGACGTAGCCTCTTCTGAGTTTCTGGATCTCTGATACCATCCACGAAATATTGGGCAGCAAGTTCTTCTTGAAATTCTTCTGTTGCTCCCGGGTAGGCTAATTGAATGAGACGTGTAACGTCTGCCTCAAACTCTTGCAGGTTTTCATCAGGCTTCTGTTGTAGGGACTTTGCTTGTGCCTGATACAGCGTTGGTCTCCAAATCGTCTTTCCAGGGCAGCTACAAGTATGTCATATCTCCCCTGTTGGCTGATGGCAATGGTCTGTAGTAGTTCTAGGGCATATCCACGAAGCGCTACCACTAGTAGTCTCCTACTTCTTTTTGTACATTTCCTACTTCTTTTTGTACAGTTCCAACTTCTTTTTGTATATTATTAACTTCTTTTTCAAATTTCTCATTTTGCCTGTCCAACAGTTTCTGTAGTTTTCTTTGCTCGCCTACAATTACATCCAACATCAAGTTCTGAGGCTGGTCCTGCTTGCCTTTTATCTTCTTAGTCTTGAAAATTTTTCTGAAGCCGGTCCTGTTCTATTTGCCTTATATCTTCTTGGTCTTGTAAAATTTTGTGAAGTCGGTTCTGTTCTGCTTCCCTTTTATCTTTTTGTTCTTGTAAAATATTCTGAAGCCGATCCTGTTCTGCCTGCCTTTTGTCTTTTTGGTCTTGCAAAATTTTCTGAAGCCGGTCCTGTTCTGTTTGCTTCTCAGCATGTAGATTTTCCATAAAATCGGCCAACATTTTATTTAGTTGCTCCATTTCTGCCGTTTGTTGCCTCGTATTGACCATAGAATGTCATAAAATGTTCACAGAATCCACCAATCAAAACGGTCTCGTTGACGTACTTGTTCCGTTTCTTCACAATCCGACTTCTGACACCAAATGTTACGTTTTTCCCGTGGGTTCTGAATGAAATCACAACTTTTACTATTTTACATTAATACTCTCTTTATTCTTTATCGCTCTATACAATTAAACACACTAAACTACTCTTATAACGTAAAACTAACTGCAATTCGCATTATCTCCACTATTTATATACAGTCTTAGAAGTATCGGGAATACTCCTGACAAAGCGAGACCTCTCTATAAAATTCTCGACCAAGGCATCGAGAGAATTTCACAGTTCCTGAATCTTCGCGGCCGGCGCGGCGCGCGGCGCGGCGCGGCGGTGACTCATACGTAGACGCGACAAGGCTAGTTCTATAGGGCATCATTCGGATGATTGCTAGCCGTGATAGAAGCATGAACTTTAATTGAATTTGTGCAAGATCTTATAAACCTATAAATATACACTTCAAGATTTCAGGTTAATAATTAAGATATGTGCCTAAAATGTGAGCGAATTTTTAGCTTGTAGTTCCTAGTTATAATTTAAAATATTTTAGCAATTTTACTTACTTGGATCAGCACCGGTTGTGCTATCTGAATTTCTAGGTCCTGCGGTTTGATATACAGGAAATACCAAATTTGTTCTCCAGTTATTTTGACCAAATATGTCGCTCCCAGATCGTAGCTCACCTGGAAAACTAAAAAACCCGGTCAATAATTTTAATTTAAATTAATTTGCGGCTTCTATATGGCAATTTACGCTATTTGAAAATATGCTCAATAGATATTTATGCAACAAGTGTGTAAAGTGATCCTTTTTATGAATGGGAATATTGTATTGTTTACAATCCCATGAATAAAAAGAGGGTACTTTACACATGAGAAGCATACATTTTTTTTTCTACTACTGAAAATATATTAAAAAAATTAAAATATTATTAAAATTTATTATAGGTACACACTGCAATAAAATGGTATATTCTACGAATCTTAGAGGGTGCCGTGTTTTTTGGTCAATTGGGAAAGAAAGCCCATCAACAATGGGGGAAAGCATTACCATATCCATATTCAAGAAAGGCAGGAAGGACTTTGCAAAAGAGTATAGGAGAATAAGCCTTCTGAGCTCAACATCAATAACTTCCAACAGTAAAATACCTATTAAAAAAAGTCGTTCAAAGTGGAATCGCAAAGAGCAATAAGATGTCCGACAGAATAGGGCTACCAAAGATGCGGTATTTTCGCTTTCCAAATAGCAGAAATATCTATCGAAACTTTTGATAGAGTAAGTCTCGACAATATTTCGGAATATCTGAATAAAGCCGGACAATATTTTTGAATTACTAAAGAGGAGAAATATGAACCTCCCTTAAACAGAGAGAAAGTCTCAGTGGAATAAAAGAAATGATTAACGAGGTAAAAACTGCTGGTAGACGTTAATATATGTTGTTACCGAAAAGGTCACTGTTTAAATATGAAAAACAGTAAAACAGTGCAGCATGATGCGCAATGCCCGAAGATCTAGAAGTTAAAAATTAGTAGTTTGCAATGAAAGAATTGCATAAGTAATAACTAAAAGAAATCCGAAAAAGACGTTTAAACACAAACAATGAAAACCGCCGTAATATCGCGATTCTTGAATCTTGGGAAAATATATGGGTACTGAAAGCAAAATATGAATAAACAAGGCCTGTGCAAGCCCAATTATGACCTACGCTATTGAAACTAGGGCTGGGGCAACTACTGTTAAGCATCCATTGGAAACTGTAATCAATTTTATTATAGGTCCGCACATTAGGCGACAGATTAAGAAATGAGGTCGTGAGAAACAGGTGTGACATACATGGTCCAGAAACCGGAGAATGACATGCAGAGATCACTTTGATAGAATAACTGCTGACGATCGATCAGTTAAATGAAAAAACGAATTTAAAATAGACCCCTGAAGCACTGGTGCGAGAGGTAGAATCAGAAGTGAAACGCCCCTGCCCAAGGCATATCCGTTGTACCTAAAAGCCAAGGCTCTTTGGACGTGATCGTAACAATGGTGAATGATTTATCGCCACTGTCGGTTAAAACCCTGTTAGGTTGACGTTGTTTAGTAGTAGGCTCTAAAGTAGATGTTTGTTAACCGATTATCTTGAACGACTACAATTTCTTAAGTGGCCAGTGAATACTTGCAATAAAACCCAAATGGTAATTAAATGAAAAACTTTTGTATTCCATGCATAAATTCATGCATGGAATACAAAAGTTTTTCATTTAGTACATTTCGTACATGCACACAGCCTTCACTCTTCATTTATAAATGGTAATTTTTTATACATCTATTTTCTCTCTACTTGTACAGTTAAGGAAAACGCAGGAAGAATTTACATAACCTAACCGTTAACATATACTAAAAATTAAATAAATTTATATATGAAGGGGAAAATTTACATAAGAAAGAAAACTTTATTTATCAGAATTAAGTTACGACATTTCAATCAGACCCTCGCACCAAGAAGTAAACCGTGACTGTTTAATAAATAAAAAAATGCAACCAAAGTATGTGCCCTACGCTTGATACATTCACATTACTCATACGGAAAGTATATGCATACCACCGAGTATACATGCACAAACTAAAGACACTTTGTAATAAGTTCTCCCAGCTCGAAACCTAACCAAAATCGCGCAATTTACAAGAATCTGATCACACTACTGTTATGTGATCAGATTCTCGTAAATAGTTCTAAAAGTTCGACTCTTCCTCACAATGATGTCTAGCTATTAAATCATCTCTAAGGAAGCCGTCTCCACTCCCCTGAGAGTTGCGTCTGTGGCTGAGGTTTTAGAATTTGTTCTAAGTTTCATTTGGCTCAGGAAAATTACTGATATGCACAATTTATCGGATAATTGAAAAACTATACAAAGTATTGGAAGAAGTCATCTGTAGTTCAAGCGCGTGGACGTCAGAATATGTGGAAATTTTAATGGGAAACCAGTCTCAAGCTTTGGCGAGTAGAATTGGACCAGTCTCTGGACAAAATGAGTGAATTTGAAAATATGTGGAAATTTGATCGGGGAATCAGTCTCAAGCTTTGACGAGTGGATCGGAACCAGTCTCTAGCCAAAACAAGTGGATTTTAAAGACTCATCTCTGCTTCTTGCTGCGGGCTTTTCATATGAAAAAGTCCCCATTGGATGTGTGGGTGCGACAAGAAACTATTAAAATTACAGTTCTCCACATTAAAAAATTTATTAAAAAGAGACGTAAGTAAGTGTGCCGCATGAATTCCCAGCGCCCGGCTCGACCCCTTTTATCTGCTTCTCGAAGGCTTACAAATAAAAGTTCATTTTTAAAGAGTGTATTCAAATTTTGTGGGCGATTTTTATTATTTTAGAACTTTTCTTGTTAATTCGCATACCTAGGGTAGGCCTATTTAAGAAGCTCAATATTAGGACAAATTGAGTCGTATTTTCCGGTAAAGACACTGTTTTATAATAAGGAGATGATAATACGTAGTGGGTGCATTATGTTATACTTTTGAAAGGTGGGTCAGACATAATTTTTTCCAATTTACAGTGAAACCGGTGCTATTGAAAAATGGCAGATATGACTTTTTTTTAGGACAGCACTATTTAATGTAGGTATATATTCTATATCGCATCTAACGAGACCTATTCTGTTTTGTAATTTCACTTTGCCAAAGCATCTAAATTAATCGTTTTATATTCTGTAATGTTCCAACATTTTCCTTCAGATCTGGTCGATTTAATTGGAAATTGGAATATATATTTGGTTGATTAACCCTATATAAATTATGACTAATAGCTCGGCCCTCTAGTTTATTTGGGATAGGGATCAATATCGGTTTTTCGTATAATATATAATGAGTGCTCGGCGAAAAGTGTATTCAATTATACTGGGTTTCCATGATGTCTTAGTAACTTCTAGCGATACCGATGCCGGTACGATTAAGACCGATAAGCGAAACTAATATGTGTATATGTAAAAACATAAACGCATCTAATTTAATAAATTGTATAAAGCATAAAATAACAAGCATAAACTAACAATAAGGTCACAATTTAGACGCTGCTTAAAGCAGTGTTACTATTTAGAACGTCTTAGTACAGGTATTCTAATTCCAAATTAGTAATATTATTTTAAATATTATGGCAAACATTTCTTACCGAAGAGAATACTTAACGTTATTGTCAGGGCCTAGATCGTTTCTGTTAATTAAACTGTCGTCAAACTGAATGCCAGCAAAAGTAGTGTTTCTTCCGTGAGTGGTATAGTATGCTTCCAATTCAGCCGAACTGTTGAAACCTTCTGTACCACCAAAGATTAGTCCAAAAGGTTGCATTATTTCCTGTGTGGCTTCATTTTGTGGGGAATACAATAGAACAAAAGCACTATAACAAAACATAAACAATACATAAGATGCCAAAACATTATATAAACTGATAGATAGGTAAAGTTTTTAGGTAAAATTCAAGTAATAATTAAGATAATGGGTCGAATGAATGAAAGTGAGCAGTCGCAAAATTTGAAGCATATGCTATATTTATATTTTATGATGAAAATGTAAGCAACACTTTTATTTACAACCATACATGTAGTTACATTACTAACCTTATTGATGGTTTGAAAGTGATATAGTACCTACGTCTCTCTGAGAGAATCTGTTCTCTATTTAATGTATCATTGTTAGTTAGCACTTTTCCCCATAAACAGAAGACATGTTATGTAACCCATATTTAAGTCTGCTGATCAAGCTGACATATTCAACTACAGACATATCAGTAACGAATATGACAATGCAAATTTTTCATTCCCATTGCTGCTTTTCCTGCACTTCAAGTTGATGCCTATTAGATTTTCAATCTGACGTTTCTTTTCTTAGCAACCATCATCAACTTTGTTTTTTAAATAGTCGAAAACATTTGTTTTATTTCTAAACAAATCTATTTTCAATCCTAAATCCAACAACGTATCGCTTTTTACATTTATCCGACGTTTCGGATGAAAGAAACCATCATCAATGTTATTTGATGATGATTATGAAGGAACAAAACGTCGGATCAAAAATCTAACTACGTCATCATGCAGAGGAGACAAAATGGCAGTAAATTTTATTTTGATCTACCTTCCTTATTAAAACTTGAAAACACTCAATTGCAATCTACGAATTCTTGAAATTTAAAACACACATTTTCGCAACTATTTTTTTCAGATTTTAATAAGGAGAATAGATCAAAATAAAATCCACATTCCTGTGCCATTTCTCCTCCTCTATATGATGACGTAATTAGATTTTTTATCGGACGTTTCGCTCCCTGGTAGTCATCATCAAATAACATTGATGATGGTTTTTTCATCCGAAACGTCGGATAAATGTAAAGAGTTGGATTTAGGATTAAAATTAGAGTTTTTTTAGAAATAAAACAAATGTTTTCGACTATTTAAAAAAATAAAGTTGAAGAGACGAAACGTCAGATTGAAAATCTAATATCATCAACTTGAAGAGCAGGAAAAGTAGCAATGGGGATTTGAAATTTACATTGTCATATCTTTTCAAATAAAGTCAGAAAAAATAAAAACGAAATCGGAAAAATTCGGTTTTTCCTAAATATCTTCGGACGTAATCGAAATTTTTTAGATTTTGAAACATGACGTGGTAGGGTTCAGCAAGGCGCAACTTTTCTCTAATTTAATCATCTTTGTACCTCTTCTGGTTTACGAGATCCCTGTAGTGGTTTTTATTTTTCCAGTTTAAATTAAAATGTATGTTTTAAGCATAAATGAGAAATATTATTTAATCAATTTTTTCTTTCAATGAATCTTACTTCTCTAGTAGTATAGCCACGTGCCGTTGTATAGCAAAGCATTGTTGTTGAAATATTATAGTCAGAATAAGTCAAACTATTCATAGATATTAGGTACTTACTTAAAATATGACGTATTCGTATCTCTGACATCGCCGACGCCGATTCTGTTAAATCTTTTTAGTGTTTGGCGATAAGTACTAGTGGTATTTTGTGCAGGACTGTCACAGATTCCAGGTAGATCTATATAAGGTATAGTACAAAATGGACTATATATTACACTGTCATGCTGTTCTGGATCGACTAAACTTCTAATTACTACCAAAATTATTGAAAATAGTACTGGTGCCAGTATTTCGATGATAGTCTGGATGGGCCTTCTGTACTGTAATACCCAGTTCTTCCACATAAGAAGGAGGAATTTGTCCCATCTCTGACCCATAGTTTCTGAAAAATATGCAAATTATTACTAAACACTAATTTTGATAACAAACAGTTACATTTCAGTGACAGAGACTACATTTATATTATAAGCGTTAACTACCAATAATGTTTAATGACAGTTTGAACTGAGAATCGCATAACCCGAGAATAACAACCGCAGAGAAGCGACAACATAAATTTCGCCCAAAAATTTAGAGTGGGAGGTAAACATGTTAACTGTCATCTCTACGTGCTTGTCAGTAAGTTTAGTCCGAGATTTGTTTAGTACAGTCGTCGACGACAAAATTTTTGCGTGAACGCCGGTTTCCTTTGCTTTGTTTGTGTGTTAATTATTATTGAAGTGACTTCTTTAGCTAGGAAAAAGTCAGAAAAAATGAAACGCCTATCAAAGTGAAACGCCCCTTTAATTAAGCATATTCCAATATAGCTAGAGGGCTGAAATTTTTGAGGACATGTAGCCGGGATAAAATGAGGATCCTGGACGAAAACTGGACCCTGTACCCCCGTTCGGCCACGAGAGAGTCCTAGACTAGACTAACCCAAACTAACCAAATCTATTAAAATTGATTATAACGTATCGGAACCGGTTCAAACGACTAAAATATGTTGAGACTAAGTGAAACTAACCGAAAGTTGATTGGACGACTAACCCAAACTAACCAAATCTATTAAAATTGATTATAACGTATCGGAACCGATTCAAATGATTAAAATAAGTTGAGACTAAGTGAAACTAACCGAAAGTTGATTGGACGACTAACCCAAACTAAGCAGATCTATTAAAATTGATTATAACGTATCGGAACCAGTTCAAACGACTAAAATATGTTGAGACTAAGTGAAACTAACCGAAAGTAGATTGGACGACTAACCCAAACTAACCAAATCTATTAAAATTGATTATAACGTATCGGAACCGATTCAAATGAATAAAATAAGTTGAGACTAAGTGAAAATAACCGAAAGTTGATTGGACGACTAACCCAAACTAACCAGATCTATTTAAATTGATTATAACGTATCGGAACCGGTTCAAATGATTAACATAAGTTGAGACTAAGTGAAACTAACCGAAAGTTGAATCGACGACTAACCCAAACTAACTAAATCTATTAAAATTGATTATAATGTATCGGAACCGGTTCAAATGACTAAAATAAGTCGAGACTAAGTAAAACTAACCGAAAGTTGATTGGACTACTAACCCAAACTAACCAAATCTATCAAAATTGATTATAACGTATCGAAACCGCTTCAAATGACTAAAATAAGTTGAGAATAAGTGAAACTAACCGAAAGTTGATTGGACGACAAACCCAAGCTAACCAAATCTATTAAAATTGATTATATCGTATCGGAACCGCTTCAAATGACTAAAATAAGTTGAGAATAAGTGAAACTAAACGAAAGTCGAATCAACGACTAAATTTGCATAAACATAAATATTGACACATTGTCTTCACGTTTAAGTGACATAACCATATTCTGTCTATCACGCGACCTGGTATAAATAAAAAATTAGCGAGTCTGCTAGTATTCGAGACACTGATGTGTAAACATATCCTATATCGACATGCACAAATATTTGAGCAGCCTTCATAAAATCACTGCACATGGTTATGATGTCACAGCCGTTTACACATTTCCGTCCCCATCCGCATGAAAATTTTCGTCCCTCATGCCGAGATTTACCCTCATACCGCCGCGTAAGATGTTTACACATCAAAATGGAAAAGTGTAGATTTTGTCGTAATTAAAAATCGGAAGTCGATAGAGCAATGACAACTGTATAAAAAATGTCATATAAATTTTTCGGTATTGTTTATAGTTAATTTTGATGTGTTTGTGACAAGTAATGTCAGAATAAATTAAATAATTCGATAGAGCAATGACAACTGTATAAAAAATATCATATACATTTGTCGGTATTGTTTATAGTTAATTTTGATGTGTTTGTGACAAGTAATGTCAGAATAAATTAAATACTTTTGCTTAAAATTAGGCTATTGACGCTAAAATGTACTAGATTAATTTTGTAGACTGCATTGCTGTATTATATTATTATTATACTTTATGCTTATTTTGTAACTAAATAACTGCAAATTTAGCTAATTTATTTCGAGAAAAACGTTAAAAGATCAAACCTTTTTGTTGCCTTATAATTCTTCATTAATTTTTTTAAGCTTAACTATAAACAATACCGACAAATTTATGAAATTTTTTATACAGTTGTCATTGCTCTATCGACTTCCGATTTTTAATTACGATAAAATCTACACTTTTCTTTCCTGAAAAACAGAATCTGGTTATGTCACTAAAACGTGAAGACAATGATGTGTCAATATTTATGTTAAAATGTGGTAACTTAATCCCCTATTAATATACGATTATATAGATTTCAGTAAATTGGATGGCTCAAGCAATTGTCAAATCTGACAGTTAAATAAAATAGTCAAGATTTTCCTTATTATAACAGATATCGAAAAAAGTATTTAACAAAAAGGTTTTAGTTTTCGATGCTCTATTGTAGGCAAATAAAATTTAACTTCTGCATCTGTCAAATTTGACAATTTTAGATGTCAAATTATTTCAAATGAATATGATATACGTCAAAATATTACCTTAACATTTTGACCCGTTTAAATATCATATTTTGACATATATTTTTTACTTGCAGAAAAAGTAGCAATGTTTATTTAATATATTCTACGTTTATATGTCAGCGAGAGCATTATTTTTTTTAGAATTTATTTAATATCATACTTTGACATATGTTAGTTTTGGCCGAAAATCATTTATGTCAAAATTAGTAGCAATATTCATGTAATTACGGCGATCTCTTTAGGCTAATGCAGTATTATCTGCGAATCGTTTGGATAAATAAAAAATGTTTGTCCAGTACGTGTCTGTCTTATCAATTCTATTATAGTGCGATATATTCTGCATGACATTAGTTAAATTTGACCATCATTTGCATGTAAATTTTTCAGAAATGCTTGAAATAAACAGGTAATTACATGGTATTTTTTAACATTGATATATGTAAATGATGAACGTTCATTATGGATATGAAATTAAACGCTTTAAAATAGGATAGTATATTGTAGATAATAGTTGTTATTTTATTGTTATTAATTTGATTCAGTTTTTTTTTATTATCTTTTAACAACTATTTGAGGATTTGTTTTTATATGTATTTGTAAATATATCGGTAATAGTTCGACAAAACTGCAATTTTTCTAAAAAATAGTTTCTTGATAACCCTGTATATGATTTTAAAAACTTTATTTTTATCTTAATAACATATAAATGGGTCTCTCTAACCGGTTCGTCGATTCAACTTTCGGTTAGTTTCACTTATTCTCAACTTATTTTAGTCATTTAAAGCGGTTCCGATACGTTATAATCAATTTTAATAGATTTGGTTAGCTTCGGTTAGTAGTCCAATCAACTTTCGGTTAGTTTCACTTATTCTCAACTTATTTCAGTCATTTGAAGCGGTTTCGATACGTTATAATAAATTTTAATAGATTTGGTTAGTTTGGGTTAGTCACCGATGCAAGTTTCAGTTAGTTTCCCTTATTCTCAACTTATTTTAGTCATTTAAAGTGGTTTCGATACGTTATAATCAATTTTAATAGATTTGATTAGTTTGGGTTAGTCGTCGATTCAGCTTTCGGTTAATTTCACATAGTCTCAACTTATTTTAATCATTTAAACCGGTTCCGATACGTTATAATCAATTTTAATAGATGTAGTTAATTTGGGTTAGTCGTCGATTCAACTTTCAGTTAGTTTCACTTATTCTCAACTTATTCTAGTCATTTAAAGCGGTTCCGATACGTTATAATCAATTTTAATAGATTGGGTTAGTTTGGGTTTGTCGTCGATTCAACTTTCGGTTAGTTTCATTTAGTCTCAACTTATTTTAATCATTTCAATCGGTTCCGATACGTTATAATCAATTTTAATAGATTTGGTTAGTTTGGGTTAGTCGTCGATTCAACTTTCGGTTAGTTTCACTTATTCTCAACTTATTTTAGTCATTTATAGCAGTTCCGATACATTATAATAAATTTTAATAGATTTGGTTAGTTTGGGTTAGTCGTCGATTCAACTCTCGGTTAGTTTTAATTATTTTCAACTTATTTTAGTCATTTGAAGCGGTCCCGATACGCTATAATCAATTTTAATAGATTTGGTAAGTTTGGGTTAGTCGTCGAATCAACTTTGGGTTAGTTTCATTTAGTCTCAACTTATTTTACTTATTTGAGCCGGTTACGATACGCTATAAACAATTTTAATAGATTTGATTAGTTTGGGTTAGTCGTCCAATCAACGATACGAAAATTTCGTAACGCGAGGCGAAAACATAAACCATGTCGTGATGTGACCTTGAAAAATCACTCCCATGAAACCAAAGAAGTATTCACTTCAAAAAGGTTAGAACGCGACAAATCAGTAAACTCTGAGTTAAATCGTTAAATCCTAAAAGAGAACTACTATTCATAATACATTTCTAATAAAGTAAATAATAAACATGTAATTAATTACATGTTTTATCGGTGTATAGCATTACTTTTCCCTTTATTACATTTCTCTCAGTGTATTAAACCTGTTATCTGTCAAATATGACAAATTGGACTTGGCACTCCAACTTCAAAGGTGCCGACGGCTATTGTCGCTTCTCTGCGGTTGTTATTCTCGGGCATAACCATGACATATTGGCTCTATGTCAAAAAGCTTCACACAATGGACAATAGGACACTCTCATGTTATCTACTTCTAAATTTTTTGTATAATGGTTAGTTTGGGTTAGTTTTTCCGATACAAATTTCATGAACCCACATGAAATTTCCATCGGAATATATTATTTTATAAGTACATCCATGCCACCCTTAATAAAGAAATTTGCCATATGCCGGTCATCTAATTCCTTTCAAGTACAAAATTATCCCGCAAATAATGAAATGGCAATTTTCAAACTAATTATTAACACACATTAGTAATTTACTTAATACTTATCTCAAAATATAATCTGATGGATTATTGTAAAGCAAAATTTTACGCAGTCATAGAAAATCATATGAGGTTCAAAGTCGGCAAAATTATGAGTAAAATTGTGCATTGACATGATCCTAAGAAACTTATGAAATTAATATTTAATTGATTATTTGATTTTGATATAGCGTGAACGCGAACGGATTGGAACGAAGCTCGACTCATCGCTATGACAATATCTTACTAGTATCACTATCAGCATAGAAGGAGCGCCCCCCCCCCCCCCCCAGTGGGACTTGCATTTAGACCACCAATTGGGCCCGTTGTGCCTCCAGCCTGCATTAGAGTACCTGCAGGATGCCGGTTTTCCTTAAGAAAGCGCGCATCTCCTTCAGACTAACACGACGCATTGAATCTGGCTTGGTCAACAATTCTGAATCTTGCCCACGCAAAGGCGAGGGATTTCGTAAGTAGATGGTATCTGGTCTTATCGTCCTTCACGCACCATTTGCACTGCCCCTCCTCAGTAATTCTCAACAGAGTCAGCCTACAGTGCCCTGTGTAGAATCCTACCAGGGTCCTGCACTCCGTCCTTGGTAGGTCTATCAGCCCCCTTGTGAGACTCTTCGCGAGCCTATGTATCATGACCCTGGTCTGTCTCATCCCCGGAGCCGTCCTCCATACCTCTTCGGCCCAACCCTCCATCCAGGCCTCAAAGCTCTTTCGCGAACACTCTAGGCAATCCCCACACAGGGATCAGGCGGAGCCCTCTCTGGCCAAGGCACCAGCGGCCTCGTTTCCCGGTACACTCGAGTGTCCCGGGACCCAGATCAGCGTAACCTTTTTGTGCTTTACAAGCTCAATCAGCCAGCTCCTACACTCCCTCACCAACAAGGAACGTGTGCTTCAGCGCTAAGGTGGCGGCCTTGCTATGGGAGCAAAAGAAAATGTTCCTGCCACCGAGATTGAGCCTCACTCGCCCTCGCTCAGTGAGGTGGTTAATTCTCGCCCCAGGGCCTCACTGTATGCACCAGCTCCAGACAGTGTTCCCATTCCGGACCCGTCTGTAAACCAGATTAATCCATCGCAGCATCCTATACTTCTATACATCCTCCCCTCGTGGAAGCCAATCTCAGGGACCTTGATCTTACTATTTGGAGTTTATATGTTCAATAATTTATTTTCATCATCTTTAATATACTTTCATAAGCATATTATAGTTATGTTAGTTGTTGCTGCTACATATTAGACGCATAAATTTTAGCAGAAGTTTAGATTCAATCCTGATATTAATTACCCTATTCAATAACAATGACACCTCAAACTAAATAGTGATTTAAAAAATATATCCAAAAAGTTTGCGAAATAAAAAAAAATCATATTTTTAAAACTCGGATGTTCTTACGAATTAATTACGAACACACAAAAATAACAATATGTAATTCGAAGTGTTGTTCCTGTGCCGTAAATTTGCAATTCAATGTCGTACTGGTTATAAAATATAATCTGTGCAATGTTTTGGATCAAATGCAGTCTTTCTAACTATATACGCCAGATTAATAGTTCTTCGGAACCATCACAAATAAAATTGACCATCACCATTAGCATGAAAATATTGGTAATGCAACAATCCACAACATTCCCTAAATAATGTCTAATATTACAAGCAATAGGTTATTTTCCTAATGAACATAACAAAATCAATAAACTTACATATCGTAATCTATTATTCGATACACTTTCCATTATTCAAAATCATGCACATATTTTTTGACGCAAATGAGAAACTATTTAATAAATTATTAAAAAATATACATAATTTGGTACGGTCATCAAGCTGGTTACACGAAAAATATTTCATGAAAACGGAAATGTTATTAAAAAACGTGTCTCACTTTGATGTTATCGAGAAAAATACCAGAACATTATAATAATTCTATTATTTAGACAGGTAATTTTAAAATATTTAAATAATAATGGTCCACTGCAGGTTCTATTTTATTAGGATAAATGAAAGTCGCAGGGCGGGTGGATCTAGTTCATGCACGTAGGGTACTCGTTACGTTAATATAACAGGATAACTCAAGCAACCTTGCACTGTTTCTTCTGCTGAATCTACCTTATGTCCTAAAGAATCAGTACACATCTCTCAAAGTGCAGCTAGATTTTCTTCAATCTCTTAAGAGTATATTTATCAATAATTTTAAAGAGAGTATACTTATATTCGCCAGGACGTACGAAAACACCACTTAAGAAACGGACAGTAATTAGGGTTGCAACATCCAATGCCAGAACCTTACTATCAGAGGAAAAGTTTACCGAGATGGAGAACGAATTAAACAACATCAAATGGGACATTGTAGGTATTACTGAGACAAGGGGGCGCAGGCGAGGCGAAAATCTTCAGACTCTCAAGTTGGGACACATCTTCTATCATAAAGGTGAGGAAAACAAATCAATAGGGGCAGTCGGATACTTCATACACAGAGAACTGTCAGGAAAGATAATAACGATCCAAGCAATATCCACTAGAGTTATATACCTCAACCTGAAAATAAACACAAGGTATATAGGCTAAAAATATACAAGTCTATTGCCCCCACAAAAGACCACACCGATGAAGAAGTTGAAATAATTTACAACATATCTAAAGCCATGGCAGAGAACCACAGCCATTTCACAATTATTAGTGGTGATTTCAATGCGAAAATAGGAATAAAATGAAACCCGCAAGAAACTGCCCTTGGTAAATTTGGCACCCCCGTCAGAAATGATCGGGGGGATACGCTACTAAACTTCCTGCTGGAAAATAACTTATACAATATGAATAGCTTCTTTTATAAAGATGGACATGGAAAAGCCCAGACGGGAAGACTCACAATGAGATAGACTATCTGTTATCAGACAAGATATATATATTTAAAGATGTTAAAGTACTGAATAGATTTGCAGCCGCCAGCGACCATCGAATGGTAAGAGCAACTATTGAAATACGCATCGACAGGAAAAGGTGTAAAATGATAAAAAACAGAAAAAATACAGCTTGAAACCCTTCCACAGATAAAACAAAATTTGAAAATTATATTTGTACGAACCTGAGAAACAAACAAGCGACGAACGACATCAATGATCTGAATAGCATAATTATTGTAAGCACGATAACGGAAGCAAAAGATGAGTTCTGTCCAAAAACTGGAAAATAACAAAAAATCAGTGCAGTGACAAAAGCAAAAATGGAACGGAGGAGAGCACCGAAGAGCGACAAAAATACAAACGAAGATATTATTAGGGAAATAAATAATGATATCTCTAAATCCATAAAGAGAGATATAAGGAGGTATAAGAACGAGAATAAAATACAGACAATTAAGGAAAATAAAATCATGAAAATAATGAGGAGGAAATTTTCAAATGAAGAAAAAAGGAAATTCTTAAACTTAAAAATGAAACTGGGAAGAACTATTGAGAATAGTGGAGAAATTCTATCAAACCCTGTAGACCAACAAGTCCATCCTAGATGCAACAGCATAACGAAAGAAGAAAAGTTTTGAACCAGGGGTCAAAAGACATTCCCGACATCACTATAGAGGAAATATATGGGGCAATTAGAAAGACTAAAAACCACTATGCCCCAGGAGAAGATGGTATAACAGCAGACATGATAAATATAGGTGGAAAGATACTAATACAAAGCATCCTAAGGCTTTTTAATCTTTGCCTCCACAGTCAAAATATCCCAGATGAATGGAACAACTCAATAATGATTCTTATACACAAAAAAGGCGATAAAACGGATCTTGAGAATTATAGGCCTATTAGTATCCTTAGCCACCTGTATAAACTCTATACCAAAAACCTTGCAAATAGGTCGGAAACTAAACTAGATTTTTACCAATCTCGGGAATAGGCTGGCTTTCGCTCCGGATATGGCACAAATACCCACCTTCAGTATCTGAAAACCTTAACAGAGAAAACAATTAAATATAACCGACCATTAGCTCTGATATTTGTCGATTTCCATAAGGCTTTCGATACCATAGAACTTCCAGCAACTTTTGCGGCATTGCAGGAGTACAGACTTGATCACAGATACTGTGATATCATCAAAAATATCTACACAAATGCAACAACAACAGCACATTTTCACTCCACCACCAACAAAATAAAAATAGACAGGGTGATACACTATCCCCGAAATTGTTTATAAGAGTCCTCGAGCATGCATTTAAAAAACTGAACTGGGAGCATAAGGGTGTCATCATTGACGGAGAAAGACTTCACCATCTTCGCTTTGCGAACGATATTGTTCTCCTAGCCGACAACCTCGGAGAAGTCAAAGATCTCCTACAAGACCTACAAAATATAGCACAAGAGGTAGGATTACATATAAACTTTACAAATACCAAAATGATGGCAAACATGGTGCCTAGTGAACCTATAAGGATTGGAAATGTGTGCGTCGAAATAGTGGACAAATACGTGTACCTGGGCCACGAGATAAGAATTGACAAGGATAACCAGACATGCGAGTTGTCTAGAAGAATCACCTTAGGCTGGGCGGCATACGGGAAGATGAGAGATGTGTTCAAAGAATATATTCCGATAAGTCTGAAAAGGAAAGCTTTCGATCAGTGTATAATACCAGTTTTATAATATGGCGCAGAGGCCCTAACACTTACTAAAATATCTATAAGAAAATTACAAGTAACTCAGAGAATAATGGAGAGATCGATGCTTGGTCTGAGCCTTAGAGATCGTGTCAGAAATGAAGATATACGGAGAAGTATGCAGGTAAAGGATGTTGTGGAGCATATACTAAGATCAAAATGGAAATGGGCCGGACACATAGCGAGAATGAGCGGGGACCGCTGGACAAAGAGGAAACTTAATGGAGAACGCAGCAGAAGTCGACCTCCCACCCGATGGAGCGACGATTTGAAGAGAATTATCACAAACTGGACTGCGGCTGCCCAGGACAGGGAAACGTGGAAAAGCCTTGAGGAGGCCTATGTCCGACAGTAGACGCGAGGGGCTGTATGATGATGATGATACTTATCTGAACAAACTTATTAATCTCCTTTCCATCATCCTCTTTCCTCCCCTCGCCCCCCCTTTCAACCCGCATGGGCCAGCGTGATAGGTAATGGCTAACAACCTCTTATCTAACCAAAATGGAAAATGGAGAATAGAAAGTAAATATTATTATCACAGATGACCCTCAGTCCCTGGCAGATCGTCTGTCCCCGGCCAAGACGGCGCGGCGGTCGGAAAAGACAACGATTGGAGGGTGCTAAGAATCTCCGGGTTTAACCAGGCTGCCAAGGAAAACGAAAACTATACATCGCCACATACAATACGAGGATCCTTTCATCCGACGAAAAAATATTAGAATTGGAAGATGAACTTAAACAGGTACACTGGGATGTACTTGGAATAAGCGAAATTCGCAAAAGAGAAGAACAACAATTCCTACTAAACTCAGGAAACATGTATTACCACAGATGTAACGAAAATAGTTCTGTGGGAGGGGTAGGACTGCTAATCCATAAACGGTACGTGCAAGATATAATACAAATCAATAGTACAAGCTCCAGAATGTGTTATGTAATATTAAAACTGTACCAACGATACAACATCAAAATTATCCAAGCCCATGCACCCACATTCCAACACTCAGACGAAGATATCGAAAAATTTTACGATGAGATAGCTCAGGCAATGGTCAACCTTCCCAGCCTATTTCACGATGCTGGCTGGAGA
>MU182013.1:207599-220855 GCA_016904865.1 Pissodes strobi | reverse complement strand
ATATATATATAAATATATATTAAAGGAAATGGATATTGTTGAAACGGATGGTCGTAAATCCACTACTGTTAGACGAGAATGCAAATCACTGGACTTTACCGTAATTAGTTAGAGAATATACCGCGTAATATGACCAATATATCATTCTCATGTGTGCCTTTATTTTGAAACGTAAAGAAATATTTAACAATTTCCCGTTACCGTGAGGTTTACCGAATTCTTGGCAGAGTATTGAATGAAAAATAATGCGATAAGTGTTTTGGTCCGAGTTGAAGCGGATGGGAAAACTTTTTGACGGTAACCATGGGGATTCAAGAAATCCGTTTGGAATGACATTTTAAATCAAACTGCCGATTCATTAAATTGGCTTTAACATTGCTACTTCTCCTTTTGTTAAAATTAGCCAGTTGACGAAGTTAGTCAGAACAATGAAATATTTAGCAACAATGTACTAAATTTTAACACTGATCTAATCGGACATTTCGTTTGAAATAAATAGGAAATAAAATACTAATATTTATCTTGCCTATATGACAAAAGTTAAAATTCCATTTATGTCACCTAATTGTTTTCAAGTGCAGTATCATTCAACTTAAAATGAGATAGCAATTTTGAACTTGTTAATTCAGACGTATCTTATTTATTTAGTTAGAATTCTATGATTCCTTATCTCAGAATATAATATACTGGATTAAGAAAAAAGTATATTGCGAGGCAAAATTTTTCATCTGCAAAATTATAAGCAATATTATGCTCTCGAAACAATATTTGTGAAGAAAACTGACATTTTCAAACGCGATTTTTCATTTTTTAAGATTTTTTGAACAGAAAAAGTAACAAATAATGTTTACTTGCTCACTGCAAAATGTTGCCATCGGATTTTGAATCTGACGTTTCATCATCAACATATGTAGTTGTACTGTGGCCGTCATTAATAAGTTCAGAGATTCAGAATTTATGCAGAAATGAAGAAAATCCTTGCATGACTCGTTTATAGTACTTATTACTGTTTTATTGACATTATTAATTTTGTAAGAGACATTGGAAAGGCCATAATATAATAGTTTTGAAAGTTGAGATTTTTAGAGAGAGCGTGAATTTTTGCGACCGAGGCTTAGCCAAGGTCATCAGTCACCACATGAGCTCAGAAAATAGACTCTTCTCACTAGATACACAAAATATCTTTTCTACAACCATGTGGAATTTACCCTAATACAGAAAGCACACAACGTTAACTGAACATAAAAAAATAAGGAACTTTACTAAAAAATTGGTTTGTTGATTATATAATTTTTATTTACAGTTGTTATATTAAACGTAGAATTTGTAGTAATTGACACATTAAATGTGGAAGCCAGACTTAAAGAATGATCATGGAATTACTGGTTAGAGAACTACGTAGTACGTAGAACCTCGGGCCATTGCGTTGGATATTTCGAAGGCATTTGATAGAGTTTGGCATGACGGATTGCTCAACTGCAAGCGACTCTCTGCAGCTGGCGTGCCAGTTTCCTTAAGAACCGACCTCTACACGTTGCAGTTGATGGAACCATCTCAGACACGTTCACCATTACCATTAATGCAGGTGTGTGCCACTCCTCAGGGCACAATACTCTGGTCCTCATCTATATGAATGACCTGCTGACCGAAATTAATAATCCTGTTTTTAGTTTTGCAGATGACGGTACCCTTATCTCCCGATTTAGATAAGAAAAACCTTTACCAGCGACTGAGACTTATCATCGCAGACAGTAGCAGATTACAACAATTAATCAAGATCTGGAGAAAATTCGAACCTGAGGCGATTGGAGTTTAGTTCAATGCAGCAAAAACACAAGCAGCCACGTTTACTAAGAATGCCAATACGGCGGGCCCTGGCATCACTATAGCAGGATCGACCATTCCTTCATCCTTGTCAATGGGACTACTGAGTGTCTCGGTCAGCAGCAATATGCCCTGGCATGACCACGTTGCTAATATCGCAAAATCAGCCTTCCAGAAGCATGGGGCGCTATTTCGCAACAAAAAAACTGTATACACCACAGCAGTTGCTCTTGCTTTACAAAGCGCAAATAAGACCGTCCTTAGAATATTGCTCACACATCTGGGGGACCGCACCAAAGCATACCCTAAAGCTGATGGATTCCATTCAGAAGAGAGCTGTGCGTCTCGTCGGCGACCCGGATTCGACACGGGATCTGGATAGTCTGGAACCCCGCAGACATGTGGTCAAGATATCCCCGTTTTACAGATATTTTCACGGCAGATGTTGCCAGGATTTGACCTGCATCATCCAACGCCTGTCAGACAGTCGCAACAAACGGCAAGAGCGCACCCGTGCGTAGTACAACTGGAAACACCTAGAACGTCGCTTTACAAGGACTCCTTTGTCTGGCATACTGCATCACTGTGAAACTCACTTCCAGGACATCTGTTTTCCCCTAATTACAACTTACAACTATTCAAGAACCGTGTCAATACACCGCTCGTCGAGTGGCATAGGATCTCCCTTTAGTGTGTGTGCCACTACCATAAAAAATTGAACGAGTCTGCTAGTACTCGAGACACTGATGTGTAAACATATCCTATATCGACATCATCGACATGAAAATCTAATGCCACCTTAGGCCCCGTGACGCCTTAATATAGGCAACCCCTTATTTGGAATTGGTTGCCTATATTCTGGCATTAGAAAGAATACGTTTTACACTATGTGGGCTTTCACACTAAAGTAGCATACGCATAGTGCGACTTGCTGCATGAAAGCAGGAAGCACGTAGCAACTTGCGTCGTCCATGTTTACTTTCATAGCAAAGTCGCACAGTGCGACTCCATTTATTATCAGTCCTCTAGCTGTTGGTAATCAGTTGCCTAGTGGAGGAAGACAATATTGGGTTAATTGCTGCTGTGATTGCAAGGTGATGGAGGAGGAGAAACAGAGCAAAGACCTGGATTCATCCGTACTTACGAGATAATGCTGATACACATTATGAATGAAAAAGGAGACATTCAAGAAGCTTGTTGATCTGATGAAACCATATTGCATGACAATTCTTATAGTTTGGTGGATAGTTACATTCGTTGACGAGCATGATTCCACCGAACTGATTCAGGGTAAATTTGCCCGCCTAAATGTTATTATCTATATGGCCTATGTTTGATGCCAAAATATAGAAAGGATCCATTAAAGAAATACTATAGCCTGCCTGTCATTGTTATTCACATTAGAAATAGAAGCGCTCGCTGATGTGTTTAATGCTAAAACGTTGCAAGGATACATTAAAGAATCACTAGTCTGCCTGTAATTATTATTCACATTAGAAGCAGAAGCCTTCGCTGATGTGTTTGATGCTAAAACGTTGCAAATATACATTAAAGAATCAGTAGCCTGCCTGAAGCCATTAGAAGCAGAAGCGCTCACTGACGTATTTGATGCTAAAACATTGCAATGACTGGCCTGTCATTATTAGACACAGAAGCGCTTGCTGATATTGATATATTTTTTTCATGCAACATACTGTCTAATGTCTGTAGTACCCGTATCTTAAATGTTCGCGTCTCCGATGTATTTAAAGTAGCAACATCGGGAAGAATGCTTTAAAAAAAATTAAGTCCGGGTTTTCAGATTGTGCATTTTTTGAGAAAGGTAATTGATGATAGCATGCTCATTTTCATCGACTGGAGGCTTTGGTTGACTCTTTTTTTCTTGAAGATGCGCTCGAAATACGTGGTGATGTACGTGAGGAATTATTACCATTTAGTAAATCTGTCTCAGGGTGATGACCAGGAGTGTGGACACTGTCTTGTCGGACCTACAACAAGAGCTTAACGGGCGTCAAGCCACAACGACAAGAGATTTACGAGATAGGCTGTGCGCATACTTCGTGAAACCTTAACATGCATTGCCATGGCAAATCAAGGTTTGCATATAAATACGCAAACCACGGCGTTATTTTATTTTTCGTTTGTATTTTCTGTTTTTGACTATATACACTCTTTCCGCAAATACAAATCGTAAATGTTTATTTTTTGAACTATTTTATCCGCTGATCATAGTCGACCACTAACGGTTACAGACAGCCTGCTGCTTGCAAAACTTATTGCCTCACAGATACCTCCTGACGTGCGTTGTTTAGTGTTTATATTTGTAACGTTTACATTAGAATGTCTAATATTACACTTCGCGCAAAGCCCTACGCTCGCTTCGCTCGCTACAGGGGCGCAACGAACAAACACTATCCAAAACTAACCCAAGGCATGCCCAAAATAAAGAAAAAAACTTTTTACAAATATAACCTCAAGAAAATGAAAAATAGGATTAAAACTAACCGTAAAAATCAAGCCGGGAGTAAAAGCTAAAAGTATCCGATGTTCTTTACTATACTCTTGAAATTGTCTGTACAAAATTTAGTGATGATCGCTAGAGCAGTTTATCCGAGAAAGCGAAAGAAACAAACAAACACATTCGCATTTATAATTTTAGTTGGAATTCTTTAATAATACTTACTGGCAGCTTCAATGGTATTTTGGCTTTAATCTGAGGACCCGACATCCACAGGTCGTTTTGAGAAATGCGCTTTATCAACCAGTCTGAGTGGACATTTGTTTTTCTTGACCTATCTAACTTGGGAATAGTTTCCAAATTATGCCATTCATTAAAATATGATATTCTGCGTGAAACTGTACTAGGAATTAGCGAAAACCTTCCAGCTATAGCCGCTTGTTTTTCTCCATATTGAAAAGACCTTAGAACCCTTGACCTTAAGTCCTTGGACACAGCAATTTGTTTTCCCATTTCAAGACATATTTTTCTAAATTGTCGTTAACAAATTCCAAGTGCATATCTCACAAAAAAAACTGGTGGTATAAAGGATTCTTATCTTACGGGCGAAGTTAAAATATAATATTACTCTAAAATTTTGACTCATACATTTAAAACTCTGAATTATCAGTCCAGATTTAGCATCCAGATTTGGAGCTTCGACATTTTTCTTATCTTAGTCCCAGAGGGAACCAAAATATATAACGACTTGAAGTTAATTTTATTTTAGGTTTTATTCCGCATGTTTGAAGCTTTGAGATACCATAAAGTTTTGAAAATGTTCAGATAAATACAGCCCTTCACTAAAAAAAACTCATGATGTGTTCCACATTATAAAAATTGAACTGATGATCCGAGAAAATCGTTTCATAATTAATAAAAAACTTTGTTAAAGAAATGTGTGTTTTGATTCATTTAAGAAAACAAATTCAAGGAATAATTAAAAGGATATTTAAATATTCTCTGTTTCTTCAGAACATTACCCGAAATATAATTATCTCACATAAAATGAATGAGATAACAGACTTGTATATCATGGGCGAAGTTAAAATAAAATATTTCCATAAAATTTTGACTAATAAAGAGAAAATTTAAAATTCTGAATTACAGTCCAGATTTTACATCCAGATTTCTAGCTGAATTTTAACATTTTTCTCATCTTAGTCACAGAAAGAACTAAAATGTCGACCTGAAGTTAATTTTATTTCATGTTTTTTCCGCATGTTTGAAGTTTTGAGACACCGAAAGCTTTTGAAAATGTTTAGATAAATACAGCTCTTTACTAAGAAAAGTTCATGATGTGACTTACATCATGAAAATTGAACCGAAGATTTGAGAAAATCATCTTATATTATCTTATCTTATATCAAAAAGCTTCATTAAAGAAAATAATTAAATATTTTTTGTTCCTTCAGAAAACAATGCGAAATATAATTACCTCACATTAAATGAGTGGGATAACAGACTCTTATCTCATGAGCTAAATTAAATAAAATATCTCTCTAAAATTTTGACTAATCAATAGAAATTTTAAAATTCTGAATTATCAGCCCAGATTTTGCATGTAGATTTCGAGCTGAGTCTTGACTTTTTGATCATCTTGGTCGTAGAAAAAACCAAAATTTTGACTTGAAATTGATTTTATTTTTCTCTTTTTTGCAAGAGAAAAAATACAAGGAATAATAATTAAAACGATATATAAGTATTCTCTGTTTCTTCAGATGCGAAATATAATTATCTCACATTCTCATAAAATGAGTAGAATAACAGACTCTTAGCTCACGGGCGAAGTTAAAATCAAACATTTCTCTAAAATTTTTACTAATGAACAGAAATTTTAAAGTTCTGAATTATCAGTCCAGATTTTGGATACAGATTCCGAGCTGAATCTTGAAATTTTTCTTATCTTAGTCACAGAGAGAACTAAAATTTCGACTTGAAGTTTGGGAGTTATTTTAGGTTTTTTCCGCATACTTAAAACTTTGAGACACCGAAAGCTTTCGAAAAAGTTTCGATCATCATAAAAATTAAACCGAAGATCTGAGAAAATCGATACATATTGGATGAAAACACTATGTTAAAGCTTTTTAAAAAAAAATAAACACAAGAAATAATTAAAACGATATTTAAATATTTCGAGATCCAAATATTGAGAACATAATTTCTTACACCCTACGGCCTACATAATATGAACCCCAAGCGACCAAATCACATCATAACCTGTACCTGGAAATAAAGTAGTAAATCTACGCTAATATTCTGTATTATTTTCAGCTTATTTATTCACATCTTTTCGATTGGTATATACAATTATTTATAATGCTTTTGGAGCAACTTCGATGATAAAAGTTCGAATTTGCATGGGCTCTAAGTCCACAGTGTAGTTAATAGATGATCCCTGGGAATATGGGATGTTGGCAGCAAACTCTAAATCATCAGATTGAAAAGCAGATTTGAAACTCAATCTTTCATTATCTTCTAACCATTGATTGCCTCCAAGTGTAGTTTCTTGTAGCGATTTTACTTCAAATGTTGTGAAAAGATCCTAAAAAAATTAGAAAGTTTAAAAATTAGAATACAATTCTTAGTACAGGGTTTATATAATTATACAATTTCGTTCTACAATTTAGAAAAAATAAGTTATCTAATAAGAACTTTTAATTATTGATCCTTCTAATTTTTTCAACACCTATACAGGGGGTCTGGACTAATCTAAACCCTAGCACAAATATGATGTTCTAGCCCAATTGGCCTTAGTCTAAAAGTTGATGGTTTCTGAAATACAGGGTGTCAAAATAATTTTTTTTATTTTTTTTTGATTTGAACAAAATTTGATATTTGGAATTTTTTTAAGGCGATAAATCGAGATCTGATCACAGACACACACTGGAAGCACTTCCCCCACATCTAAAGCGTCATAGCTTTTTGTGCCTCGGTATATTAACTTTTAAGTTAAAAATTATTATTCCATCTTTATTAATTAATTAATTCTGACATAATCGAATTTAAAAGCCGCTCTTCACACTTTACCCAAGTTTAGGATGGGTCCAAGAAATTTGGAGCATGTTTAAAGATCAATAGGCCAACAACAACAAAACTTACATAACAGGGAGCTAACAATGGTAAGAACGAACTGGCAAAACACAATAGCATAAATAGGAATATGACGAGTGTCTTCTTGCAGAAGACATTCTACAGCTTGGTGGAGTACTGTAATGATGTTATATGAATCAGTTACTTTTAATTGCACTTCATCTTTAATTTTTGGCTTACTATTAATCTCTTGCCTTTTCCGTATTTCAGCATTTTAATTGTAGTTCTATCTAAGCTTTGCTTTAATTTAATTAGTTGGGCAATTTGGCATACAAATTACATATTCTTAATAGTTTTCATTTTAGCATTGTTTTATACTTGAATATGATTTTTGTTTTGTTTAATCTATCGGGCATTTTAATTTCTTTGTTTTTCTTGTCTTGTGTTACTTGATTGAGTCATTCCTGGCAGGTCTTTTTATTTTTAGGAATTTGGTAAATTTATATTTAATTTGTCATGGCCGATGTATAGATCTAAGAATAGTTTGTCAGTAAGAATGCAGTTTATTTGGACAATAAAGCAAGGGTTAAATTATGATATTGTTAACTAGGAAGAAATATGGGAATTTTTGGTATCTTTAAGGATATTATTAACCAGTCAGGTCATTTAATTGGACGTGCAACGAACAGCTCTAAATGTAGATACAGATTCGATCGATCGTTCATGTCGTTCAAAGTCATAATTTTTCTATACACCCTCAGATGAATTCTCGGGCACATAAACCTAGAATACGTGTCGGTTACTTACTTTAAGATTCACAGTAACAGGCTGCGATAATATTGGGTCCTGTCCTTTTTCGAAAATATGTTCCAATCGTATCAAATAACTTGTTTCTGTCCATGGTTCTAAAGTCAAAATTTGCACATTTTTGGGAAGAGAATCTTTCAGACCGGAAAACTGAAATAGATGTTAAGGTGACGTAAATATGGTTGCTCCTATTTTTTCCGGCGGTATGCAAATTTTACATGCATGATATGACGAATATTGTAAGAAAATTGAATATTAGTATTTAACAATGGCTTTGCGAAATTAATGCTTATACTATCATTTTCCTTTAAATCTGCCTAGGAAGGTAGTTATCTTATCTTGACCAAGAGAGGAGATATTTCACTTCCACGCAGATTAGGTATTTGCTTCTAGAATTGAAACTTGCCAAATTCTATAAATTAATTGTAACTTAGATTTCTATATTTTATTGCTACCAATGATAATAATTGACCAGAAAAAATATTATTCGTGATTTTACACGATATGTTTAGTATTGAGCAGTTCTTACCTCTAAAGAATGAGAGGCTTTATACTCTTCAAAACTATTTTCTGGCGGAATTGAGAGAAAAATCCAAGAATCTAGTAGTTTTCGACTGGCAATTTCATGGTCTATAGAGGCAATGGTCTCTTCTGTAACAGTAAAAGTAATTGTGTCAGGATAAATAAATTCTATAATAGCGTTACATTTATAGTAGTTTGATTCGAGGCTAATTTGGCAGCTTTTTCTGAGTTCGTTAAGCTTCAACATACCCTGTCCGTATATAAAGCTTGGGAGTTAAAAGTTAAGATTTGGTACTTTTGTATTTTCGAGTAGATGTAAGAGCATATTTGAATCCGGTTTATTATGGACGATGGATTGGGCTAGGAGGACTGGTGCACTGGTCTCCTCGTTCTCTAGATTTAAATCTGTTGAATCTTTTTCTTTGGGAAAATGTAAAGAAAAGTTGCTTTATAAGCACATATTTTACTGAAGAAGAAAACGGTTAGACTATTATCAGATATCAGATCTTGTCATAAAATTTGAATAGCAGATCATCTAAGCCAACACCTTAATTTTCAATAAAATATCTATAAAATCTAGGTATATTATTATTATAGAAATCTCATCAATAACTAACCTCTTCTGTGATCAAACCCTAGGTTAATGTATTTTATTTTTTGCTGCAGTTGTGTCAGAAATTATTTAATTTTAGCTATAATTCTTCTTCTTAATGTGCCGTCTCCATCAGTGGAGGTTGGATATCACAGTAGCAAACTCTTCTCGATTTTCGGCTGCTCTTATAAGATCTTCAAAGTTTAGGCCAGTCCACTGACGTATGTTTCTCAGCCATGATAGTTCCTTCCTTCCAAGGCCGCGCCTGCCCTCGATCTTTCCCTTAACGATAAGTTGTGCGTAACGATATTTAGCATTTCTTAATATGTGCCTCAAATACGATGTTTTCCGGGCCTTTACAAGTTTAAATAGCTCCCCTTCTGCTCCCAGTCTGCGAAGCACTACTTGGTTTGTGGTGTGCGATGTCCATGTTATTTTGAGCATTCTACGGTAGGCCTACATCTCGAAAGCTTCCAATTTGTTGATGGTTTGTGCTTTGAGTGTCCATGTTTCGGCTCCATACAAGAGAGCAGACCAGACGTAGCACTTCGAGAGTCTTTGACGCAGATCCAGGCTGAGTCGTGAGTCACAGAGCAGCTTCCGTAGTCGCACGAAGCAGTTCCTGGCTTGTTCTATTCTACATCTTATTTCTACGTCCGGATCCAACTTGCAGTCCACCCAACATCCCAAATAGCGAAACCTATCCATCTGTTCTAGAACCTAGCCGTTTATTTGGATTGGTTGTGGGACATTCTTTGATTTTTTAATTGTCATAACCTTGGTCTTTTTTATGTTTATTTTCATGCCAAATCCTTCGTCGTTGTAGGCCAAGATCCGAGTCTGCGATCAAGACAGTGTCATCGGCGTATCTTATACTGTTAATTACCTCCGTCCGAAGAGTCCGCCAAAGCTCTGCTAAATATTAGTTCTGAATAGAGGTTGAACAGCAACGGTGATAAAACGCAGCCCTGTCTAACTCCCCTGTGGATCTCGATCTGCTCGGACGTGGATTCCTCAATTTTAATTCTAGCCCTCTGGTGCCAGTATAAGTTTTGCAGCAGGGTAGTGTCTTGCTCGTCTAGACCAATGACACGAATATACTCTATTAACAGGCCACTCTATCAAATGCTTTCTCGAAATCTATAAAGCAGACGAAGAGGTCTCTTTGTTGATCATAGCATTTTTGTGCTAACACCAGCAAGCTAAACAGAGCTTCTCTCGTACCCATTCCGCCCTTGAAATCAAAGTGGTCATCTCCAATATTCGCTACACATTTGCGAGAGATGCGGTTAAGGATTATTCTCAGCAGAACCTTTAGAGCATGGCTCATCAAACTTATCAGTCGGAAATCACCGCAATTTTTGGGGTTCGCTTTCTTTGGTAGTGGTATGAATACCGATTCTAGCCATTCGCGAGGTACCTTGCCAGTCTCATAAATACGATTAAACAGAGTGACAAATAAATCAGTATCCTCTTCACTAATCAGTTTTAAAATTAAAATTTCGTCTGGTCCTGGGCTTTTGTTCGTTTAGAGTTGCTTAATTTAATCGCATAATGCACCTCTGACTGCAGGATACTCGGACCCTCCCCATTTATATCCGTCCGACGAGGTTCTGTTCTGACATCCTCAAATAGGTTCTTGATGTATTTTTCCCATTCCTCCAGTTTTCTCTTCATGGAGTCTAACAGCTTCCCATCTGCACTTAGCATGCTGTGGATTGTGAGTCTCCCATTCGTCGATGTGAATTATTTCACCTTTTTATGGAGGTTGAAAAAGTCGTTGTATCATGTTGTATTGTTGGCAGAATTCAATGAGTTATTCGCCTCTGTCATTTCTATCACCCAGTCCAAACTATCCAATCAGGTCCGACACTCGTCCTTTGCCCAACGTGGCATTGAAATCTCCCATAATAAAAGTGAGATCCTGTTTCTTAGTCATTTTTACTAGTTGTTTCAGCTCCGTGTACCAGACCTCAAGCTCGCTTGCGGGTTTATCGCCTGCGGGCACATAGGTCTGTGTGATGTTTATATTCATTGGTTTTCCCGCCGTTTGGATTAGCAGATTTTTGTCGTCCAAAATCACTCCAACTTTATTGCGGTGATTAGGATCATTATTACTGGAGTAATATAGTGTTTTGTTCAACGTTTTAGTTGTTCCAGATCCTGGCCATCTAATCTCGCTTAAGTCCAATAATCGAATGCCCAAGGAATCCATTTCATGGCATGCGTTTGCAAGTTTCCCTGTTTTAAACAGATTTCTTGCATTCCATTCCGCAATCTTAAATTCTGTAAGCTATAATATTATAGCAAAAAGAATAGAAAACGGACTTCCCGTATTTCAACTATCAATAAATCCTTGCCCAAGTTTCATGGTAAACATCAGAGTTTTATCCAAAATATCGAAACAAAATTTTGACACTCGACGCGTGTTTCGCTACCCATGTTAGCATTATCTCTTGGTGATGCCAACACGGTTACCAAAAGGTCTGTTTCGATATTGTGAATAAAACTGTTTTGCTGTAATGAATCCTTGATAAAATTATCGCTAATATAATAATATTTTAGATGGGCTCTTAGTTTGTCAAAAATAGCTACTTTTACTCTACCAGGCAACTTTGACAAGGTGACTGATTTCTACACCCGTAATAAAAAATTATTAGCAGTAAAACAAAAAGACGATGTAGTTGTGATACAACTAGTATACCCCCATTTTAGTAACTTCTTCCATAAGAAGATGGTATGATAGCATGTGGTATTATCTTGAAATCTACGCAATTTACTACATTTAAGGCTATTGCGTGATTTAAAATATACAAATGATGTACTTTTACCTGATTCAGTCGTATTCCGAATATGGCCAAGTGTAATATAGTGAGATCCTCTTGCAACTATTGGTCGATTATAAGCAATTTCTATAAGAGCTTCTCCAACCCCAAGGTCATCATCGGTGATCGTACTCCTCAAAAGCTAAAAATATTTTTTATTTAATATGGTGATGCTATAAATGATTTATTCTAGATAATATAATAATTTTACTAGTGGAAAATATATGTAGGTTACTATGCATATTCTTGAAAAAAAATTATTAATTATTGATGAGTTTTATTGGCTTTGTGACTTAATAGTAGACTTATATTTATCAATAGTATTTGTTAAAGGCTGAAGTCAAGTTTGAGTCACCAAATGAACGTCAAAATCTGTCTCCAAATTAGTACAAACATGGAGAGCAAAGAGATACCCTCTAAGAATCTGGTTAACAAATAGTTCCCTTGGAATTAGAACCCACTACACCCACAAAGATATGCACTTTATGCAATTTGGGAATCATCAAACCATAAAAGCAAAAATGCAGCAAGCAAGCAATATTGGAGTTGAAGCTCCTAAAAGTAATTTAGTATCAAAATATTTTCTTTTATTTAAAGCAATCACGTGTGTGATCCCCTTCTCTTTTTAAGGAAGACTCTGAAATAAAACAATATTGCTCGAACAGATGGTCAAATCATTGCGACGAGGCATGGATGATTACTAAATTTTAACCGGAATTAAATGGAGAAGTGATATACTATGCAATGTGTCCAATGAAGTATATATAGAAAATAATAAACGCCCTGTTTTTAGTGCTTATATATAAAAATCTTCTTGTAGGGAATTGTTTAACATATTAACTGTGATTCTCAGTATGTATTCGAAATATCTCTATATGCGTTAATAAAAAACAAGTTTATTCACAGTAGTGAGTATCAAAGCTAATACCCAACGGGGCATAGATTTTCGTGGATCCCTTTCTGGGATTAAAGTTTCAAATGATCATTCAACGTCTATTGGCTCAATTTGTTCTAATATAATACTTTATAATATGAAAAACATGCATACGCTACAAGTATATTTTAAAAATTTATTTAGGTAGAATAACTGAATTTACTGCTGTAAAGATGTGAGGTAACCCTCCTATTTAAAATATTGTTTCATTAGACCTTATAC
>MU182013.1:179700-195759 GCA_016904865.1 Pissodes strobi | reverse complement strand
TATGTAAAGAAAGAAAAAGAAAAAAGCAAGTCATAAATTGAAGTCGGGTTTTGCGATTTTTTTTTGAGAGGATCCGGAGGCGTATCGCTCGAGAACGGAGATAGATAGTCAAAAGCCGGCGCAGTGTACGGTTTATTTTGGAGAATTGTTTTGCTTCTGTGCTTTAACATGTCATTACAGGTCAGTAAAATTTATAATATTGTTATTAACATAATTTGTACAAGTATTTCCTTTATTCTCATGTATAAGTCATACTTGATGGCATAAGATGTGTACATATTTAATTAGATCGTTTTATGCTGTGAAGAACACTGCTTTAAATGAAAACAAAAAATTTTTTATTTGCTGTCTTTTCGTGCTAGGATTTTAATTTTAGTATGACTGAGAGTGTACGCAAGGGCATTGATGAATTTACTAACCATTTCCTACCCTGACGGTAGAATAACCTAGTTATAAATGTAATGATCATTCTAGAGATACTGGCTCAATTTACAACTAAATAGCTGGGTAGCCTGCGTAATCCAGGACCTCAGTACCTTCAGCGGCGTCTGGCTAACTAACAACAACCCCTTCAGTTTTAAATATATTGTTACAAGTGTGGAACTACGAATTGCGGTACGGGAGACAGTAATTTAATTAATTATTATATTAATAAAGGTGATACAGCAGAATTCGGTTTAGGAATTTAGATCGAGGATTTCTCTGCCGTACTCTTTCCCGTCGTGAATTCCAGGCTCCATTTTTATCTAATAATTTGCCATGTTTTCTTTAATAAATTAGGCGTACTAGGAATCTGTGGTTAAATTTACATGATACAAGTTATGTGTACAGAAGTTGCTGACAACACCAAAAGTTTCCCAGAAACTGCTTTATCTGCTTTGCTATTATATATCGAGTCGTTTTAAATAGTTGTTAAAACATTTATTCTCTGCTTAAAGCTTGTACTGTAAAGACGTATTCAAAATTGAAAATATAATTGTTTTTAAAAAATCGGTTTCTTCTTCAAAGAACATAAGTGGCGCAGTCGGTAGGATAGTGCGGCAACGGTTTAATCGAATCGATCGGTGAAAAATCATAGCTTAGGTTTCAACCTTTTGGCGCTATCTCCAAAAAATCTACGTTCAACGAAGGAACTTCGAGAGAACTGACAGCCAGGCAGCCAAGCAAGAATCGGGAAAGGATAAGAAGAGACAGACAAACGCGTGTTTTGAATCTGTAAGTGCTTTTTTTCTTTTCACCTTTCCTAAACCCTCTGAATAAGGATTTTAGAAAAGATGGTTAGGTTGTGCATTGTGCAGTGCATATCAGTCTATCGCAGACAAATAGGTTTGTTTTTCGAAAAAAAATATATACATACGGGAACTGTATGTTTAATTTAAAAGATATAGCAGACTGTTTATCCGAAATTTCTGATATTGAAAGTAGCCAAATTTCCGGTTTAGAAAGCTTAAATTTGCTAAATAAAATGGCTCCAAATAAAGATGATCTACCCAAAGTTAATTGGGATTTATTTAGAAGTAAATTAGATATAATTAAACCATATGATGGTAATAGTAGCACATTAAATAAATTCATTAAAAGATGTGCCGATCTTGTTAACCAATATAAGGCGTTTAACGATAACGATTTAAATCAGCATATTTATGACTGTATTCAAGAAAAGTGTACCGGCCGAGCCGAAACTATGGTTGGCAATTACAAAATTGGGATACCCTAAAAACAGCTTTATTACAATGTTTTCTGATCGCAGGAACCTTGATTGCTTAATTCAAGAATTAACAAGAACAAGACCCTGCAAGGGCGAACATTTAAGTGATTTTGGTAGTAGATTACAATTAATTAGAAGTGATGTGGTTCAAAGAATCTGTAACGACCCTAACCTTAATGCTAATGAAAAATTGTGCCATATTAATTATTATGAAAAAACCGCATTGAGTACATTTATTGCAGGTTGTACTGGTACGCTTAAAAATAATATGCATCTTAAACAACCAGCATCATTAGAAGATGCTATGGCATATGTAAGCGAATTCGAGAATTTTGAAAATCTTTATGGTAATTTCTTTGATCCGAACAAAAATACGAAAAATAATACTCCAAATTTTAGACAAAATAATTTTCAACAGCAGCAAGCTCCAAATAATCCCGTAAATCAAAATTATATTTTTTCTCCTGATCCAGTTCCATTTAATACATATGGACAAAACCCGACTTTTTCTACAAGACTAACTTGGAATAATCAACCCATAAACATTCAACCCCGACAACTTCCACCCCGTAGATATCCCACAAATAAAGAAGTGTTTGGTCGTCGACAAAATGTTTTTAGACCCAATCAAATACCACCAAACCAATTACCAAAACCTACACCAATGTCTACTGTTTCACGAAATCCGACAATTATGACAAATAGACGAAATTTCCCAAATCAGAATTTCTTTAGGCAACAGCCAAATCAAAACCTCAAAATTTCATTTAAGGAATTACATACTAATGAATATTGTAATAATACAGAAGACGTATCCTACACTGATAGTTGTAATAATTATTCTGCTAATTATTATGATGAACCTCAAACTTATTACGAGCCCGTAGGTCCTGACAATGACCTCGAACATTACCAAATGTCGGATTTTATTGGCCAAAACGCCGAAAAAAGTAATCAAACGCATACCGACAGTAATTTCAGTAATTCCCAAAATTTTCTGGAAAAGGGGCCAGACGAACAACAGATATGATAGAAATTAATATTTCTTCAAATAATGCCTTGCCTTATGTCGAAATCAATAATCCTAAAGTTAAACTATTAATTGATACCGGTAGTTCGCGATCTATTTTAAAACCATCTGTTGCCGAGCAATATTTCCCCATTGCATATATCAATTTAATAATACGATTAAAACAGCTGTGGGATGCGAAACTACTCGTTTTCAAGCGTTGATACCTTCTTTCTCGGAATTTCAGTCGACGCATCATATTAATTTCATTTTATTCATTTATTCGACTTTCATGATTATTTTGATGGAGTTTTAGGACTTACCGATTTAATGCATTTAAACCTTAATATTGATTTAATTAACAAAAATTAGTAGGTCCAGGAATTGAAATACCATTCAAGTATAGACGATCAACTGAGGTAAATTTTTCATTTTCTGTAGGCCCATACGAAAAAATAATAAAAAATATTCCCGTTAGTATATACAGCGGAGATATTTTAACAAGACCAGATAAAATAAATAATCTTTTTATTCCCCAAATAGTGTCTCTTTCAAAAGAAGGATTTGCTCCTTCGGAAATCATAAATAATTCGGAAAGAACTATTTCGGTTACTTTAACGCAACCCATACCTCTTGATTCTTTTGAACCATCTTGTTATGGAATATTTACATTTGAAAATGTAAGCCATATGTTTCAAAATAACCCAAATTTTTAATTAAATCATGATAAATGCGATATAGAAAATCTTCTTCGCATACATCATATGAATTTCGAAGAAAAATCTTCCATCCTAAAGCTATGCAAACAATTTTCAGACATCTTCTTTAAACCAGGGGATTAGTTAACTTTTACGTCAAAAATTAAATATAATATTAGAACCAGTGATGAAGTCCCTGTCCATACGAAAACTTATCGTTACCCATATTGTCATAAAAATGAAGTTCAAACTCAAATTAACGGTATCCTCGAATAGGAAATAATTCGACCCTCTTCTAGTCCATGGTCATCGCCGATATGGATCGTTCCGAAAAAATTGGACGCATCCGGTCAGCAAAAATGGAGAGTAGTGTGCGATTTTCGTAATATTAATAAAAAAAACCATAGACGATCGTTACCCTATACCGAATATTACCGATATCCTTGATAAGCTCGGTAGAGCCCAATACTTTTCGACCCTCGATTTGGCCAGTGGGTTCCACCAAATTGAGATGGACGAAAAATCAATTGAGGAAACAGCTTTTAATGTAAATAACGGTCATTTCGAATTTTTAAGAATGCCGTTTGGCTTGAAGAACGCGCCGTCAACTTTTCAACGTGTTATGGACGAAGTTTTAAAAGAACTGCAAAATAAAGTAAGTATGGTCTTTATGGATGATATAATAGTTTTTAGTACTAGCTTGCAAGAACATATCCAAAATTTGCAATTAGTATTCTCAAAACAGCGCGACGCCAATTTAAAAATACAGCTCGACAAATGTGATCTCTTACGTAGAGAAGTTGAATTTCTTGGTTATATAGTAAGTAACACCAGATGGAATTAAACCGACAACAAAAAAATTATAGCCATTCAAAAATTTCCTATTCCTAAAACACAACGCGATATTAAATCATTCCTTGGTTTATTAGGATACTACAGGAAATTTATAAGAAATTTTGCTAAAATTACTAAACCTTTGACCCAATGTCTCAAGAAAAATGAAAAAGTAGAACACACAAAAGAGTTTATTGAATGTTTCAATACGTGCAAAAAACTTCTTACATCCGAACCTGTGTTATCTTATCCTGACTATTCAATACCCTTCGAACTTACTACAGACGCATCAAATTTCGCGGTAGGCGCAATTTTGTCCCAAAAGGATCACCCCATATGTTATGCTCCAAGAACGCTGAACCCAGCTGAAATCAATTACTCGACGATTGAAAAATAATTGTTGGCAATCGTATGGAGTTTCCGCCCATATCTTTTCGGACATAAATTCACAATATCCCCCGAATTTAGACTTAAATGCAATTGAAACGGAATCAATCGTTAATAACCCTGGAGACGCAAACGAAATAATTGACAACTTTCTCCAAAACCCTGACGAAATCCCTGAAGTAGACCAATCGGTTATCGATGACATCCTTCAACCTCCTGAATCTAATATTCCGAAAATCAATATAATATCTGATATCCAAATCAATCCATCAAATGAAAATAATTCACACGATCTGGAAACTATACACAGTTCATTAGAAAATAAAATATTAGGTTTGCCAATTTCTGAACGTTTACTAAATACGTTTAAAAATCAAATAATAATAACAAATGGCAACGTAGACAACCTTAAATGTAGTTTTAATAAAGTCTTTCGAAACACCCGACTTTATGTAATAATATCAAACAGGGAAACACAACCGCATATAGTTAAATTACTAAAAGAATTCATAGACCCAAAACAGACATTTGCTATCTTCTTTAGAAATGCTCAACTAGCCGAATTTTTTTCAGTAACTGTACAAAGTCTATTTAAAAATTCTGCCCTTAAATTAATTCGGTGTACAACATTTTTGGAAGATATCGAGACACAAAATGAGCAAAAAGAAAAGCTTATTTTATATCACACTACTAAGGGTGGTATAAATAAAATAAAACTTGCCCTTACTTCCAAATATTACTGGCCAAATATGTCATCAGATATCGAAACATTTGTAAATAATTGCGAAATTTGTTTAAAAAATAAATACGATCGCAATCCACCAGTAATAAAATTCAATCTTACTTCTACTAGTTCTAAACCACTAGATCATATTCATATGGATGTATTTAAGATATCCAATGAATCGTTTTTGACAATAATTGATACATTTTCTCGTTATGGTCAAGCCTATTATCTAGATAGCCTTACAGGACCCTCGATATTGGAAAATTTATTAATTTTTATCACTCATCACGGATTACCACTAAAAATCACTACAGATTGTGGTACGGAATTTAAAAACAAAGAAATGGAGGACTTTTGCAAATTATATAAAATTGATCTCCATTACACAACAGCAAAAAATAGTAACTCCAATTCTGGAGTTGAAAGATTCCATTCAACTCTTATCGAACGTTACAGATGTTTAAAAGAGAAAAATTCCCACCTTACACCTATTCAATTGATTAAACGCACAGTTTAAGCATATAATAACTCGATTCATAGTGTCACGAAGGATACACCGTTTGAAGTTTTAAAAGGCCATATAAATAGCCCCAGTCCTTTCAATCTAAATGATCATATGATTGTCTCAAACTACGTTCAAAATCATAAAGAAAATACCAACTTGCTTTATAGAAAAATCCAAGAAATTAATGCCCAAACGAAAGAAAAAATTATTACTAAACAAAACGAGACACGGAATGAACCCCCGAATTTCCCCGAATCAGACCCTGTCTATATAAAAACGAAAGCTAGAAATAAAAATCTACCTAAGTTTAAAAAAGCGGAAATTAAATATCAGACACATAACAAACTAATAATTGATAAAGGTATATATCATAAGAATATTGCGTGAAAACCAAGAATTAAAAGAAAATCGAATTTTCAGGGAAAAAATGGAAAGAATGACACCGATCCTGATCCAGATCTTGCTATTCCAAGTACTTCAAATGAATAGCTAATCTACTGATATTCAATTAATCACCATCAAGAATCCAATACTTCATATACAATTAGGACAAGCTAAACTTATTTATAGTAAACATACATTTCTGCATTATGTAGATTTAAACCCAATAATCGTACAGTTAAGAAATATGGAAAAATATTTCTTGGTAATTAAGAAATATTTAAGTCAGCAAAATGCTACTAACCCCATGTCTTATCATGGTCTTTCAGAAAATATTTTATTACGTTCGGAATATCTAATGCAAACTACGCAGGAAAAGCTCGAAAATCTTTATCCACACATTCGTAGGAGTAAAAGAGGCTTAATAAATATAGTAGATAAAGCTAATAAATGGTTATTTGGCACGTTAGCTGCTGAAGACGGAAAACGATTTAATTAAGCCATCATGACTTTGGAACGGAATCAGAAAAACATTATAAGTGAGCTGAATTCCCAAATTTCACTTTAAAAAAATTTAATTAATAATTATAACAAGACTATTTCTGTTTTACAAAATAACCAAAAGAAACTTGAATATAGTTTAAATATTTATTCAAGGAGCTATTCAGAATACTATTACAGATCTGAGTAACTACCTTAGCTTTCACGGTATAATCTACCAGATAAATTTGGATTGCCAAAACTTAATAACATTTATAGACAACTTAGAGGATGCTATTATGTTTTCCAAATTAAATGCATTGCACAACTCGATAATATCAAGTCTCGAATTACAAAGAATGCTAAAATTTCTAAGCGGAATGTACAATATGAATGAAATTCCTGATTTTAAAAATATACTCTCATATTACCAGGTACTCAATTAACTTTTTCTGGTACTAAGTTGATATTCGCTATTCACATACCTATCCTTAGGCCTGAAAATCTGAACCTATATCATCTTTTTCCTATCATAAAAAACCAAAAAGTATTTATTCCAAAATACCCGTATTTGGCTCAGGCAGACGAAAAAACACAGTTTGCTGAACAAATTTGTCCTTTACTCGAAGAAACCTACCATTGTCAGGAAGATTTCCATCCACAAGACCCATGTACTCTTCAGCTGATACAAGGCTCTCTCTCCAATTGACAATTGCCCAATTGTCCAGCTCAAAACACAAGAAACGATATCCGAACAAATAACGCAAGGAGAAATATTGATTCTTCCAGCCACAAAGGAAAGAGTCATTTCCAAATGTAAGTCCGATCAACATATTGAAATTAACCTGCCCACATTGATAAAAATCCCGAAAACTTTTGAAGTAAGGATTAAAAACAAAAGGTTTATCAATGATCTCCAAATTACACAAGGGAAACCGCTTATCCTACCCAAAATCCAAATTGAAAGTTTGAAAACTGAAATAACTTATGAAACACCGAATTTAACACAATTAAATATCGAAGAAGTATACCACCTGAAGGACCTAGCCAATCACCTATCACCCATAAAAGAAACGTTCGATGGACCAATCGATGGATTCCCAATTGCCTGTTATGTTTGGCCATCATCCTGCTCCTCGTATTACTTCGGCAATGGAAAAAACTAATTTTGGCATTCCGAAACCGATACCAGAGAAGAAGAAATGGAAGAAATCAATTTGGACCCTTCCGGCCCTTCAAAACCAACATCCGTTGTTTTTTCATCCTAAGGAGGGAGGAGTTATGTGTACAGAAGTTGCTGACAACACCAGAAGTTTCCCAGAAACTGCTTTATCTGCTATGCTATTATATATCGAGTCGTTTTAAATAATCGTTAAAACATTTATTCTCTGCTTAAAGCTTGTACTGTAAACACGTATTTAGAAATATAATTGTTTTTAAAAAAATCGGTTTCTTCAAAGAACATAAGTCGCACCTTTCTCTCAAATTTCCCTAATTTTGTTACCGTCGCCGTCGAGCATTATGCGTAAGTAAAATTGTGCAAGATATAATAATAACACAACGTAGGTATTGGTCTTCTTTTTAATCTATTTCTTTTTAAACTATTTTGACGATCATTGGCAAAATAAAGACAAAGCACAACTTATCTCATTCAACTATGTTGAACTGACCCTGGTAGGTTATACTACAATAGTTTAAACAGAAAACATATCTAACTAATTAATTTTTTATTTATATATCTTAAAAAAGTGTTTGTTCGCAATTTTTAAAAGTGTTAGTTTGCAATTTAAGATAGCATTTTCCGTTTTAACTATTCTTCATTAAGCGTTATTATTGAACGTACAATATGCACCTCAGCGTTATTTATGAACGTACAATATGCACCTCATCTGAGGTGTGAGGAGTAAAGTAATTTTATTCAAGCTTGAATTTCTGTCCTAGTTTTTCACTTCTTTAGTTTACTTACCATCAGTTCAACTTCTCCATCTTCTAAGCTAGAACCTCCTTCCGCTCTGTCAGTTAAAACAGCAAATTCTAAATTCTTCTCTTCATCTCTGATAACTAATTTTGAGGTTACAGGATAGTAGTTGGAAGATTCCGTTTCGTTAACGGTGATATCCCAGGTAGGTCTGAAATTTCTTCTCCTCTTCATCAACTCGCGCCCATTCGAGTCGGTGTAGAAGGTGGACTCAGATTTGAGTGGTGTTGTGAAGCGAGATATAATTTCTTTTCCATGACTACTGGGCCAACTTTATAAAATTATTAAACTTGCACTATATTAAACGAGGACTTACTAAAACGTAGTCCTAAATTTCAATAATTAAATATTATTTGTTTACTAAGTAAAAACCTGTTTGCAAAAATAAGGAAATAGGAGTAATAATAACATAAAAGAATGAGAAATTTAAAATAGTAATAAAGTTATTTAACCTCACACCATGTATCTAACATTCCTGAATTGCTTTGGATGTCGATAGAAACTAGGTTAGGATTAAAAATAATACATATGCCTCTCTTTTCCTTTTTAACGAGTTGAATCTTCTTGATTATTGGAAACTGAAGAGTTTCAATGAGAGCAGTATTCTGTGCCTTCTTTATCGCGTCTTGCCAGATTTCTAGCATATTCACACGAAAAAATTCATATTTTATCTTCAATCTCGGTTGTCTTTGCTGCTTCATGGATCAAACAGTAAATTTCTCATACATTTTTAATTTTGCTCACTTTTGAGCCATATCTTTAGATTAAGATTATACTACATCGCGCAAATAACGCTTGGTCGTAGGTGCACTGAAGTTTATTTCCTTTTAAGCATGTTCATTGCTTGTTTAATAGTAAAATAACTTAAATTTAGCTCAGGTGCGCGCGTCTCTCAAGAAAGTAGAGAAATAGATTGTAATAAGAACTCATCTCCGTGCTCGACGGGCCAATGATGCATATTTTATACAAATTGTAGTAGCGTCACAACTGCATACCACCTTCTCATTAGGTGGTTTCAACTTCTTGGCTTCTTTTAGTTTAAGGTCAACAACATTTTCCGAGGTTCAAGCTATAGATTCACCACCTGTCATTATTTAATTGTGAAGTTTAACTGGACCCAAGTGATCCTATTTTTTACTACAGTTTGAAAATTATAATTCTAGGATGACATTATTTCAGCATGACCTGAAGTTTCTTTGCCTTTTCGTCAGCGCCCTTCCATTGGGCTAATGCAGAGTTAAAGTCAGATGGAGTTGTGAAACGAGATAAAATTGCTTTTCCATATACCCAATGCCAATTTTTTGCCATTAATTTTTACTTACGTTTACTTAATAAATGTAATAAAAACTATAATAGATTAGTAAAAACAAACATATAAAAGTGTAAGGTACCCCTCCCCTTGTATCTAGTTTAAAATTTACACCTTATTACCTGCTATCCATCTCTATTGGTCCAACAACCCAATCAAATTCAATGTAATTCTCATTTTCGTAAATTCTCACTATTTGACTGACGTAATCGCTAAACGTTTGGTGAACTTCCGTTACCACATTTCCACTATACACTTCGAATACAGCTGTATCAGAAATGTTTGCAATGGGATAATCTTCATCCGGCCTGAAAATTAAGAAACTTATCTATTTATTCTTGAAGTCACTCCATAATGCAATACATATTATCTTCAACATCTTTCTATAATAGCTTGTAATATATATTTTAAAATGATATATTATATATTTTGGGAATCTTTAACGAGGAATTATTGCTGGGGATCTTTTACAAGGGCATTGTAATGCCCTCTGTAAAAAAGAGCTAATCCTTCTTAAATTTGGTGATGAGGTCATATTAACTATTACAGAGTAAAATAAAACCACTTATCTTCACAACAAACTGGCCCTCGCAATCATAATGCAATCTGCGGTATGGAGGTCCGGTGTGGTTTTGGCCATGAGAATAAAATGTTATATGAAATTGGTAAAATCAACTCAAAGGATATAGGTTCTTAGAATGTTCAGTGCCTAACGCTTGGTTTCAACGGATGCAGTTTCGATTGTTGTTGAAGAGAATATAATAAAGAAAAGAAGGACAGCATAGTTCGGAGTTGACATATAAAATGGGACACATCGACCTCCGGTTGGAAACACAGATTAATAAGCGACATAGCCCGGTGTCTGAACAGAAAATGGGGACGTACAGAATATCATTTGATACAGTTCTTGATGGCTCATGGAAGTTAAAATGCTAACTTACATATGATCAAAAAGGGGTAAGTGGAGGACGCCCCGGATTATACTTTAAGTCATGGAGAGGTATATTAAACACACATCGATTACAAAGGAGAAATGTGAAAATAATGAGATGGCACATACTTAATCTATAGGAGTACTTTTCATTCTTCTTCACTGCAGATCTTATAGGAATTAAGTGAGTAAATCTAAAAAAATTGAAATTAAGAGGCATAGACCAGATATCGCTATTAATCGGTGCGTGGAAATTAGGTCGTTTCTCAATATGTAATTGCTGAATCCATTACAGAAGTCATTCTCATTGAGATGGAGACTTTCTCTAATAAACGATCCTATCCCAGAAAATCATGGTTCAACATAAGGTGTACTCAGGTGGTCTCCAAAAAGAACCAAACTTATCGCAAATGGCGCAACAACCCTTCGGTTGTTTCGCCCCGAGCTTTTCTGGATGCACGAAATAGCTGCAAACTAATAATGGATCAATCCAAAGCTGATTTTGATCAGAGAGAAGCTTTTGAACTGTCCGAACGGCTCAAAATCATTTTGGGGATTTGCAACCGCCATCTTCAACACTATTGCGCGAAGACAATGCCGTTGAAGTGACTGCAAAGAAAAAGGCAGACTTGTTTCCCTCAATGTTTGCACGAAACGCCACCTTTCATGCACAAGGAAAGACTCCACCAATGTTGCCTAAGATCGCCACAACAATGCCAATAAGAGGATTACACCGTTGTCTTGAGTGCTGAAAGGCCGCTGGACTGGATGGAATTCACCCCATTCTCAAACAGTGCGCACTGGAGCTGACACCTATTCTAACCAAACTATATACCTTATGCTACAATAAAGGTATTTTCCCCGCCCTCCGGAAGCGCGCTAGAGTGCAACCTGTACCTAAGAAGGGAAAGAAGAATATTGCCACTAACTACCGTCCAATATCTTTAACCCCGGTAGTGGCGAAGGTAATGGAAAAAGTCATTAACACCGAGATCCTAAAATATTTTGAACAGAACAACATAATATCTAATAGACAATACAGATTTAGAGCTAAGCGCTCAACAGGAGATCTGATGTCCTATGTAACATACATCTGGAATTCAACTCTGGAAAAACACGGAGAGTCCCGAGTCGTTGCTCTTGACATCTCGAAAGTCTTCGACCGGGTGTGGCACCAATCACTCCTGGATAAACTCTCAGCTTATGGCTTTACACCGGCTCTACATACATTATTGTCTAGTTTTTTGGATAAAAGTAGTACTCAGGTCGCTCTCGATGGTGTCTCGTCCGAGGCATTTGCCATCAATGCTGGTGTTCGGTTTTGTCTCCAACTTTGTTTCTGCTGCACAGCTTACTGAAAACCCCATTTACAGCTATGCAGACGATAGCAGTCTTGTATCATGCTTTTATTCTGACAAACTATTATTATCGGCCATTCTGGGACAACTGTGAAGACAACAGACTGACTCAATCAATCGAGACTAAAACACAATTCTTGAATGGGGATCCAACAATCTTGTAACCTTCAATGCCAAAAATTAAGGGAAACTACCTTGACATCATCATGCAGGGCAAAATCCTTTCTCCATCCTCCAATCTTTCGCTTCTTGGAATAAGCGCAAGCACTAACTTTCCATGGGATGAGCATGTCCGAGGTCTCGCCAAGTGCGCCTCTTAAAAACTGGGTACACTTTTCCATGCCAAAAAATACTTCAGCTCCCATCAGCTGCTTACACTCTATAAAGCGCAAATCAGACCTACTCTGAAGTATTGCTTTCACATTTGGAGTTCTGCTCCCGAACATACTCTAGCGCTTTCAGATTCCATCCAGAACCGAGCTTTTAGACTTATTAATGACGAAACACTGACTCGTTCCCTTCACACCACATAGGCGGATGGTGGGTGATCTCTCCCTTTTTTACCGATATTATCACGGAAGGTGTTCGACCGAACTGACAACTCTGATTCCCTCCGGTGCCAGCTTTGTTCATTCCACACGACGAGCGCTAGAAACACTCATCTATATGCTCTTCAACAGAGCACACCCAGAACCAGCCTCTAGAAAAATTCTTTCTTCTGGCGTGTGACGAGCATCTGGAACTCCTCACCAACCGAATTGTTCCCTGTTGGCTACAGTCTAAACATCTTTAAGAAGAGTCCATCGGTATCTTTTCTTCTCGCCGTTTCCTACTTGCAGTGCCAATTAGGGTATTCTAGGCAACGTCTTTGCAAGTGGACAGTAAAAAAATGCAAGGTAGTAGGCTGGTGTTAAGAGGGCCACTAACTTGCAGGTGAAACAAACTAGCAATCTGGAACTCGTTTTTGATTAAAGTACCACCAAGAAGATGCTCAGTCGAAATTATAGAACTATTATTATCATGGCAAGTTAATTTTCTTTACGAAAATTTAAGATTTATCTTCCCTAAAGGGACACAGATAGTTAGAAATAAGGCCTAGGCAATAGAAAAGGTCGGCCACTCTTAATTGGAAAAAACAACCATATTTAAAGTAAAATCTTAACACAAGGTGAACTACCTCACTCACAATAATATTTGAACTGGAACCTAGTCTAAAAAAAATTTAAATCCAAAACATGATCACGTAACGTTACACTTCCTTAAGGAAATATAACGTATTACTGTATTACCAACTAAACCCGCAAAAAGAATGCCCGATCATATAATAAGTTCATCTTAAAATCACTAAAACTACAGTTAATGAGAAATTAAGCATATTATTTAATAAATATTAGCTTTACACAAAATTTCCTTTATATTAAAATTCTGAAAATAACGAGGAATGTTAGGTGTTAATTTTTTACTTATTTAGCAATATTACGTCTTATGGGTTAATTTTAATTGAACTTCGCTTATCTGTGATTCGTAGGATCGACTGCTCACTGTAGGTCCCAGAACCGCAGGATATTGCCTATGGGACAAGTTGGCTCACTATACCGGCAATAGAGATTCATGGATATGTCACTACTTAATTGCAGGAAGTGAACATCCTCTTAGAAGGAAGAAAAGAAACGACGACTCCTCCGATAATAATTGGAAATGCAAAGAAAAATAAATCATGATATTCAAGCATTTTGCTTAAAACGTTAGAGCGGAAAGATCAATATTCTACCTGTCAAGGGTTTTCCTTCCTGCTTAATTTAAAAGTCACCTGGGTGTAGACTACGCTGAATGGAATTGAAGAAAAAAAGTGAAAAAGACCCACCAAGAACACCCAAAGCAATAAACATAAACAAACACGTAAACAAAAGGGTAAGGTAATGCAAAAGGCATAAAATGAGCCCAGCGTATAATCCTCGCTAAATACAATTAAGTTATTCTGTTAAGGCAGTATATTTTTTTAAATGACCACATACCCTACAGGATATCTATGTCTAGCTCACGTACTCTTGCGATGTGTCATTCACTCCCAACTTAACTTTTACTAATACTTTTCTATTCAATAATTAAGAAAGCTTCCTCAGAAATTCTGATTTATTTTAATTATTAAATAAACAATAAAACTGTGACCGTTACTAAACAAAATTTAATTAATTTGCCTAAATATATATTTAATAAATTTATAAATTGAAGGGCAAACCTGAAAACATATGCTCCCGAAGCTTTCGAAGTGAAGTCCATCCATCCGTTTGACCCATTGTAATACCAGAATCTTTGATCAAAGTTTATATCGATGCTGTTCATTGCTATATTACTGACAAAGCCAGTGGAGGGGTCTATACTAAATCCTACACCCTAGAAATTATTTTAAATAAGAATGACATCAGCTAATATGTCAATTTTGAAATTTCAGCTGATTGATTGGTTCATTTTATAAATAACGGCTACTTCAAAGAATAATGTTGAAAAATGCTCAAATAAAATCCCCTCACTATGAGTCGCTAACTAACAAAGAGACATGCGCATCAAATATACTATTCCGAGTCGTCAGTAGTAACATATTATTTAGCAGATATTCACTCATCATGGGTATGTCACAGTATGTATACTTAGGGTGGACATATGAAAAAATATTATTAAGTTTACGGAAAAGTTACTCTTTATAAAATGTTCTGCTGTAACGGAATAAATGCTTATTCCGCTACACTAAAGTTTTTACATTCAATTGCAAATTACTCTAGATATTTAATATTTTAGTCGCCAATGACATCTATTCACGATTGAGTTTATTTCATGTGGTTAGCGATTTTAGGAGCGCTAGTACTCTATTTAGTACCTTCAATTCGTGAATTTATATTGCTATGGATTACTATATTTAATATGGAGTATTTGTATGACTTTGCGCTACGTGGTTTATAGTGTTAATCACATGTTATAAATTTGCCAATAAAACATCGGCAAACATAATTTTGTCCAACGTCTTGAATTTTGAATGCGGCAGGTTTACCTTGTGTTGAGACGTTGACGGGTGAGTGCTGATTTTTTAATCTTGAAATATTTAATTCATCTTGCAATATTTTTAACTAATTCTTTTATTTTTAAATACATAATTAATATTTGTTTATGATCCGCTTAGTATTATTTGACTAAAGCAATAATTTAGCATTTTTATATTCCGCTTTTAATTAGCTTACCTCTTCAATATATTTTTTATTATTGTCGTGACCTTTTGGGTAATATTACCGATTTATTGGTGAATAGTTGCGTCCCTCATTAATCAAATTCATTTAATTTGCAAGAGGCTTAGTCCAAATTTAAGGAGACCGTAATTATTTTATCGTTCAGTGGTCACGCACATTATTTTATGTATTTTCATTCAAATCCAACAGTATTATTTGGGTTAATTCTCGAAGTAAATTCTATATAATTGAGTTTTCAGTAGAATTTCTCCGTATTTTCCCTCATAGTATTGCTGGTTTTCTCGTTCTTTCTTTTCAGGTTCATTTAATTAAATGTTCAATTTATTTGTTTCATCAAGCATAATATAACTATTAGCATTCACCCTGTCTAGTCTCAATCCAGATTTACATGGTGATCATTTATAATGTTCCCCCCTCTTAACCTTTTTGTTTTTCGCATTAGACAAAAATGTTAAACACAAAAGTTGTGCAGAATAATGTAAGCTATTTGCAGAATACATTTATATATATATATA
>MU182013.1:153225-174700 GCA_016904865.1 Pissodes strobi | reverse complement strand
AAAATTTCAATCATTTGTGGAGCAAAAGGCAATCAATTCCAGGGTAAGAATGAATCCTCCACAACAATATAGAACATATTTACAACAATAAAGAAGTAATTCAAGTAATTTGGCCTTAAAATTATGCTAAATTTTATTCCAGTATTTTTTGTAACTGATGGCGAAAAACGGGTATCTTCCACTGACGATAGATAAACTTAATTTTAACAACGGGACTTTTGATTACTACTCTAAACATGTCATTAGATAAAATAAAATAATGTAATTTAATAATAGGGATTTATGTAGGTCCGTCATGGGACATACTTACTCGCCAATATAAAAATAGTTCAATGCATAATCTACTATTCATCCATGTTTACAGCTTTTCTATTTAAACCAATACAGAATTATAATAAATAATTGAGTGTGTCTATTATTAAAAAGTACAATTTCTCATGAGTATTAACAAAATTTTAAGTGTATGATGTTTGTAGTTGTAGTCTTCCTTTTTTTTAATGGCCGTGGCACACGCACTAAAGGGAGATCCTATGGCGCTCGACCAGGGGTGTGTGTGCGAAGATGTTGATTGACACGGTTCTTGAATATTTGTAGGTTGTAATTAGTGGGAAACAGATGTCCTGGAAGTGAGTTCCTGTGCCTGTTGAACTCAATCCTGAAGGTTTAAAAAATTTGTGTATTTAACTCTAACTGGGTTGATTTAAGATTTAAATGGATATTCCTTAGAATCATTTAGGTGAAGGTGGATCAGATCAGTAGGCTTGTTAAGACCACTACATATACATCCGATTTGCGACGATCTGGTTCGCAGAATTGGATAAATAGTATTGCAATAACATTCATGAAAGCGATATGTACGATTGTTGCCTGAAGTCACGAGAGATGTAACTGATTTTATCAACGGGACTTTTGATTACTATGCTCTAAGCACGTAAGTCGCTAAAACATAATGTAATCTAATAATGGGGACACTTACCAGCCAATTAAATATAGTTAAATGAATAATGTACTATTCATTCGTGTTTACAACTTTTCTATTTAAACCAATACAGGATTATTATTTGCTTTACAAAATTATGTTACGTCAAGTAATAGAAGTGGCCTGATATTCTTACGCGACTACAGGCTCATAAAAAATTGTAAAGTGATATTCTTCAAAAACTCTTACCCTGTATCACGTTGTAGTAATTGTCATATCAAAATTAGTAAAATTCTAAATACATATCTAATCTAATATTTTTCACTATTAATTTTACTACTATGCCATTAAAAACAATATTATATTCTTACTCTTCATCACTTTGAATATTGGTATAATATCAAAACTAGTGAAGTTATGTAAATTATAATAATATGGATGATTATATCCATCTTTGCTCAAGAACAGCAATAAATGCATAATCTAATATCTAATATCATTAGAAAGTATAATTTTCCATGGGTATTAATAAAATTCTTAGTGTATCATCTTTTACTATAACTTTCTTACTATTAATTAAGTCTCTAGATGTATTATTTTTAAAACATTCGTACCTATCATCACTCTGATACATATTGAGTTATACATATAACAACATAAAATCTAAAACATCTCACGAATATGAAAAATATCTAAGTGAGTGGCCGGATATTATTACGCTACCACAGCCTCATAAAAGATTATAAAATAATGTTCTTCAAAAACTCTCACCCTTTATCACTTTGAATATTTGTTGAATATCAAAATCTAGTAGTTATATAATTTAAAATAATATGGATGATTATATCCATCTTTGCTTAACAACAGCTTTAAATGCATAATCTAATATCATTAAAAAGTATAAATACCCTTGATTATTAATAAAATTCTTAGTGTATCATCTTGCACTATAACTTTCTTAAAAGTCGTTAGATGTGATATTATTTAAAAAATTCTTACCCTTCATCACTCTGATTCATATTGAGTTATATAAATAACCAGTTTTCATCAGCAGTTGCGAAAAATTGAAAACTTCAAGAGATATATAATGTTGCTTCATCGATTTGATGGCTATACTACATCAAAAAATTAGAATGCTTTACTTACTTGATTAGTCTATCAATATTTTTAAACCAGGCCTCCGCTTCTTGGTATGCAAAATCTCTTCCCATTGGTACTATCACGTTACTAGTTTGGAAGCTTTCGAGTGAGTCTTGAACGTGGTCGATAATAAATTCTTCGGCCTAAAATAAATATAGCGCGTATTCTAATTATTTTAGTTGAAGACTGGATCCATTTAATGGTTATTTAGTAGCTTCAAATAGGAAAAATGAAAACTGGAAATTGACAACGTGAATATCCGAATATATGACAAAGTATCCTAATAATTAGTTAAAATGTATTTTTGTTACACCTTTTTCAAAAAGTTGGAGCTCAATTAATATAACATATTGGGAATATCTTCAAGTAACATTTTTACCTAATTAATGTATAAATTATAAGCTGACTTAAGCAAATTTTACCTTTTCATCTATGTTATACTCTGGGCTATCGAGGTTATCCACAAGAGGATCATCTTCACATAAAACATCAAAACAAAATCCAGCCGGAGCATCATAGTGATTATAGAGCACACTAGTGAAAATATCAGTTTTTCTCCCTAAAATTATATTTTATGAAATTTATTAGCCATTTAATGAAGTATCAACTACACTGATATATTCATCACTCTAATAGGAGTAGAGGTTACATAGGATCTGAGATGACAAATTTAATCGTTTTATGCAATTAATCAAGCTTCTTGAAAAGTTGACGTAATTTAAAATGTATTCCTATTATTGCCCACAGGGCACAGTGGAATGAGATTTGAAATATTTTATATATTTTAAAAAGTAGAGGTATCTATTATTAAAATTAATTTTTTGCTGTTGTTTAAAATGGAAATTATAAGGATTTAAAAGCGCATAATTAGGGCAATTTTATATATTTTTACATTATACCGATGCAAATTTGAAATGATCAGCACAGATTTTAATAAAATACACAATGTATGCCAATTTGTTCTTGACATTTTAAAGGATAATTCCTTGAATGATTTTTTAGAAAAATAGGTTATAAAAATTTAAGTTTATAATTGCCTGATTTTTGAGATAGAGGAAGTTAAAAAAGGACAATTAGTTTTTTCTTAACATTTTGCAATAAGCAGTTACATGTGGGCTCTCATAAAACAAAACAGGCCTGAAGCAAGAATGCTCAGTGTAACACCTGATGTATTCAATAACTTTTTCGTTAATGTGGCTAGCACGGTGGTAGGTGAGCTCCCAGCCACTGATGTTGAACCATTGACTTTTGTTCAGGCTCGGAGTCAGGGCAGTCTACAGCTACAGAGGCTGACATATAAGGAGGTGCGTGACATTATTCACTCCTCGAGGAACACTGGTGCTAGGGTTGTCTATGGGCTGAGTGTGCCATCGCTGAGAGTGATAAAAGAACACATTCTCGTTCCTCTGACTAAGATTTTAAATCAATGTCTTCGGGAACAGGTCTTTCCTGACATGCTGAAAATAGCCTCGGTTACGCCAATCTTCAATAAAGGAGATAGAGATGAATTATCAAATTACAGGCCTATTTCTGTCTTGCCTGTATTCTCGAAGGTGTTTGAAAAGGTTATAAACATCTGGCTGTGCAAATATTTGGAAGAACATAACATAATAAACAAAAATCAATTTGGGTTTCGAAAAGACCTAAGCATGACGGATGCTATCTTGAAATATGTTGAATACACCCTGGACTGCTTTGAGGAGGGACTTTACTCTACGACCATCTTCTGCGACCTCAGTAGGGCGTTTGACTGCGTCCCCCATGATATCCTTCTCAGCAAAATGGACAGGCTGAGTTTCGGACCAGCATGCTTGGGATTGGTTGCGTCATACTTACGGAACAGGAGACAATCAGTGCTGCTTGATGGTGTGAGGTCGGCGGTTTTGGAAGTAAGTGTGGGTGTGCCGCAGGGCTCCGTCCTTGGCCCCATTATTTTTCTCATATACCTCAGTGATATTGAGTCTACCATGACAAACATCAAGAGCGGCTTCTACGCTGATGACACAGTATTGTTTGTTCAGACAGGAGCGCCGAGGAGCTGGGTGAGAGTATCGGCAGGGCGCGGTCGGCAACGGAAGAGTGATTTGCTTGCAACAGGCTGGCACTTAATCATTCGAAAACGGTAACCATGGTGTCCTCTACGCGGAGCCTGGACAGCTTTGGGACGAACCCGGTGTCTGTCAAGTACTTGGGGGTGACATTGGACCCTAATTTGAGGTGGGAGTAAAACATGGAGAGATGGTAGGCAATATGTTGTGTGCTAGTATTTTTGCTATTAGACAGTTGGCCGATAGAGTCTATGCATCCACTTTGAGAGTGGCTTATTTTGCCCTCTTCCAATCGAGACTTACCTATGCCATTGTGGCTTGGGGCCATTCTCCCAATTACCACCGCCTGTTCGGCCTCCAACGAAGGGCTGTTAGAGTGGTGGATGGTTTCAACTACCGGGATGACTGCAGGGACATATTTGTTCGGCTGGGCTATCTTTATGCCCTGTAGTGTGTGATGTATGTTAAGACCCATTTAACTTTTTACGATACACATGCAGACCACCACGACCATGAAACTAGACATAGACGCAACCTGCTGACAGCACACACAAGACTGACTCGGGGACAGACCGGGTTCAACTACCATGTACTTAGACTTTATAACCTCCTCCCGGATGATGTCAGGATCATGTTGCATGGGAGGCTGAAGGTACATTTAAAGGCCATCTTTGCGCGGAGTGCTTTCTTTTCATTAGATGAAGTATGTGACGCTCTGCCGAGCTGTTTTTAATGATACATTTACTCTATGTACGTATGTATTTTATTTTATTTATGATTGTGTATGTATTCGCACTTTGCCGGTGTATTTATGTTTTACTACTGTAATTTGTTTTAATACTTATTTTTGTGATATTTTACAGTCACTATTTTATTTATTTATTTGTATTTAAACCATAACTTTTTGTTGACATGTGAAAACCTGATTGTATTGCTGTTATCATGAATAAACTCTACTTCTAGAGTTCTATTAAATCAATAAATTACTCTATAAAGTAACTATACATAATATCTAACCGGTAAGTACCTATGGGGAACACGAATTGAGCTCAGTTCGGTGTCAAAGTTAAGGTGAAAACTTAAAGTTGCAAATAGCACTTATGCGAAACAAATTACTGCCATGAGGCTTAAAGCCACTTTTTATAGCAGTAGAACAAACTAAAGGGCGCTCGACGAGCGGTGTGTTTGCGAAGATGTTGATTGACTCGGTTCTTGAATAGTTGTAGGCTGTAAGTAGGGGAAAACAGATGTCCTGGGAGTGAGTTCCACAGTGATGCAGTGCGCCAAATAAAGGAGTTCTTGTAAAGCGATGTTCTCGGTGTTTCCAGTTGTACGACGAACTGGTACGCTCTTGCCGTCTGCCGTGACTGTCTGCCCGCTGTTGCCATAGCCGGGATAAAGCGGGCCAAATCCTGAGAACATCTGCCGTGAAAGTATCTGTAAAACAGGGACATCTCGGCCACATGTATGCGATGTTCCAGACTGTACGCCTCGCCAACGAGTCGTACAGCTCTCTTCTGAATTGAATCCAGCACGTTTAGGGTGTGCCTTGGTACGGCACCCCAGATGTGTGAGTAATATTCTAAGCACGGTCTTATTTGCGCTTTGTAAAGCAAGAGCAACTGCTGCGGTATATACAGTTCTTTGTTTCGAAATAGCACACGAAGCTTCTGGGAGGCTGATTTTGCGATGTTAGCAACGTGGTCATGCCAGGACATATTGCTGTTGACCGAGACACCCAGTAGTCCTATTGACGAGGATGAAGGAATAGTCGATCCTTCCATAATGATGTCAGGGCCCGCCGTATTGGCCTTCTTGGTAAACGTAGCTGCTTGGGACGTTGCTGCATTGAACTTGCTGAGCCCGGAGAGGGGTCTTTACTGGCTGAATTGCTCACGGAAAGGCCAACAGAGAGACGTACTATTACTACTACTACTATAACCTAAAGCATTATCGGTAAACTCGATAAGCAAGAATGGTAAGCTCATTAAACAAAAACGAGAAGGTTTGAAAATAGGTAGATATAAGGAAGTCGATGACCTACTGTCGTTTAACAGTTCATTCATTAAACAAAAGCTATCACCCACCGTTATAGGTATGATATACGATAGTAGATAAGCTAAACTATTTAAAGGTAAGTTAGATAAACAAAACGACAAGATGAGCAAACGAATACGAGAAAATACCGATAATATAAACGACCTACAGTCGTTTAACGGTAATTTATTAATTAAAATGATATATAACGATAATATCGATAGGTCGGTAATAAGAAACGAAGTAGATTTTACTTGTATCTAGTAGATTTGCAGACACTGGCGTTTCCTGCGAAAGTACGTCCCCACCATGTGGTAGTATCATCTTGACAAAAGTCCTCGGTACGGCTAAATGACACCAGGAACTCGCCAGGTCGGCATAGAAAGGCCGCTGATGGATGTCAACCGCAATGGAAGGCAATCTGTCTGATCACGGAAGGTCCTTTATTCACTGGTAAATAATTTTTTCACTTTTCAATATAGACACATTAACATGTAACAAACCTTTTTTCATAGGGTGCGTAACCACATTAGTCATTAAACATCTTTATCGGTATCAGACGATGTGACCGCACAATTACACAAGCTACACTTGACAGTATATTTGCCGATTAATTTCACTACAAAAGCAGATTGTAATTAGACTTGGTGGTCAAAGATAACAAAAATAATTTTAAATACCAAATTGTTCGCTTTTCTCTGTCTGAAAGCTTCCCACAAAAAAGAATATCTAGCACATCTGTCAAGTGGTGCTCCGAACGGATTCATCTTTCGAGCGACTCGGAACACCGGAAGAAGGGTGGCGAGAAGTGAGGTAGCGAGAGGATCGCTAACACAACTCGACCAGTAAAAGGAAAAATCACACTACTGGATTTTATAACGTCACAACGAACACATTACTACGACCCAGTTTTATTCAAAATATCGAAACATTTTGCTTTGGTATATTGGATAAAACAATGTTGTAGTGCATTTTGCCGAAGGTTTCAAGCTTCAGCTTAGATGAGAAAAAAATTACAATTTTAACGTAAAAATTTAGTCATTTCCTTTTGAAATAAAGGCAGGAAAAAAATGAATATTAAATTTTCCACAATCGTGGCAGAGAGAATCGTTGCAAATCCTTATTATTTGCAACATATTTGTTTTAGCGATGAAAGCACGTCTTACTTGAATGAAACTACAAATACATAGAATAGTAGATATCGGAGTAAATGTCTATGTATTTTGTGAGTAGCATACTCAATTTTCCCACAAACTTAATGTTTGGGCAGGCATTTTAAATGACCACATTATAGGTTCTATATTTTTAGAAGAAAACTTTACGGAGTTGATTCCCACACTGTATTTATATCTCTATCTTTGAACTATATGGAATGAAAATGAGCGAATCTTATTTTTACAAAAATCTATCTTTAAATTGCCTAATAAAAATACTATACCTACTTTCTCATCATTAATAATATATTTCGTTTCTTAAATTTCCGCCTTGACAAATTTCGAGTTTTCCCATATTATACTTGGAAATGCGGTATATTTTATTTTGGGTGGGCATAGGTCAAAATATAACTTTTCTGAGAATTTTACACAAAAATCAAGGAAAATTTTTAGATAGATACGAAACTTGTTTCGAAAATTATTCAGTTGACATCATGAAATTCAGATTTATTCTATTTCACTTTATAAGCTCAGTGCTGAATTGCACACGAACACAGAATCAATCATTGATACTTTTTAAAAATGATTAATTTTTATACATCATCACTAACAAAACTTTTCAATAGAATATATCTTCAAAAAATTAAATGTAGAGAAAAATCTAATTATTTCACCATTGTAATTCAAGAAAGTATAGTAATTTATTTACTTGTTTACTCCTAGGCAGCACACAACGCGCGTACCGGACTAACTTTTTATCGAAGACTGGTTCAGGGAAAATTAGTTGTCATGGAGCGTTTCACCGGACAACAACGTGCTTTCTGCGTTCGCGCCTATTATCGGAAGTAATTGCACAAGTGCATCAAAATTACCGATAATTTTGCATGACAGTGTGTGGTCTTAAAACTGCATAAGTTCATTTTCATATTTTGAATAAAGAGCCCGACACCGAAGGTGGAGGGCTCTTTTTCCAAAAATATGATAATGACCGAATGCAGTTTTTCTAAGACAACACGTTCGAATGCAAAATTATCTGCTTATTTTGATGCACGAGTGTAATTCGGGGGAATATTTCCCGAAGCGAGACATTTTAAAAATATATTTTGACTTTGACGTAATTTATAAATTTTCCCTGTCATCGTATAAGTTTACAATGGAATTACCATAGTACGATGCAATTATCGCCGTGCTCTTTCGGTTTCTACAGTGCAATTATCGCTGTAATTTTCCGAGAATTGCACTCCTCTAATGGGATTTTTTATACATGAGGGAAATATTCAAAACAATAATTCGCTTCCGTACGGATTGCGACGCAGACGTTCGATGTTGTTTGCATCTCGGCTTGACCTTGGACGACCTGTAGATGATAAATTTAGTGTAGAACCAGTATTTTCAAACTTTTTATCCATTTCTTAATTAAATTAACACTCGGCGCCCTGTTTACGTCGTGTAAATTATACTCGGCTCTATAAAGACGACCAGCCGTGATAAGCGAATAATTGTTTTGATAAAAGGCGCGAACGCAGAAAGCACGTTGTTGTCCGGTGAAACGCTCCATGGCAACTAATTTTCCATGAACCAATCTTCGATGATAAGAAAATCCGGTACGCGCATTGTGTGCTGCCTAGGAGTAAACAAGTAAATAAATATGAACAACTTTACTGGACACCCGTTATAATATTGGAATCTAGGAGGAAATAGGGGTCAAAACGAACTGCCTGATATTTATTTTTTCGAATCGATATTTTTGAACATTTGCAAAATTTTACCTTAATATATTTTTTTCAGAAAAATCGAATATTTCTATATAATAATGATTAAATAGTTATTTGTGCAACCAGTTGGGAAAAGCACTATTATTCATAACGAGCGTATTTCGCAAAAGAACGCGAGTTACGAAAAATTGTGTTTCCCAACGTGTTTCACACAATATTTTTTCTAATTTTGAATAGGAAGTTACTATTTAAATTCAAATTAAACGTACTAAAATGGCCCATCCGAATGTCCCTCGTAGATTCCTTTTAAATCCTCTAGTAAGTTCGGAGATGTGTATTTGTTACTTCGTTGCTATGGAAGCAAGTATTGTTTAGTGTCATGTTTTATGAATGTAAACTGTCAAAAGAATTGAAAAATAATAATCGTTTTTCTTCTCGCAAATAATTCATTAAATTTGTTTAAAGTAGAAGAATACATATACTGCAATGTCCGATTCAGAGAATGACGTACTGAATCACATTGAGGAAGCGGCCCAATCTGCGTTATCTACAATTATATATTCCCAAGAAGTCGAGGAGCAAATATGATTTGGCCTATGCCAAATTTAGTTTCTGGTGTGAACACAAAAGGATTACCCATTTGAACGAAAAAGTTTTGCTAGCGTATTTTCAAGAAGAAAAGGAAATGAAGAATTCAATCTTGTGGAACTTATATTCGATGTTAAGAACCGAATTGTGTCTAAAAAGAAATATTGACATTAAGAAGTATACAAATTTACTGGCGTTTTTAAAACGTCATTCTGAAGGTTACCAGCCTAAAAAATTGCACGTTTTAAGTAAAGAAAACATTTCCGATTTTATGAGAGAAGCTGCCGATGAGCAACATTTAATGACCAAGGTAGTATTAATCATTGGAGTTGCTGGAGTTTGCCGAAAAGGTGAACTAACTTTTCTTCGCGTAGAGAATGTAGTATTTCAGGAGCAGTTTGCTAAAGTGACAGTTCCCAGCACAAAGACGAAAGTATGTCGAGAATTTGCTATACCCGCTGGAGCTTTTGAAGGTATGAACTGCATCGAAATGGTAAGGAAATACGTTCTGCTAAGGCCGTCAAATGTTAAGCAGTACAGATTTTTTGTCAAATATTCAAATGGGAAATGTGGAGTGCATCCTGTAGGTATTAATACATTTGGAAATATACCGAAAATAATTGTCCAGTTTTTAAAGTTGCCAAATCCTTGTTTGTAAACCGGTCACTGTTTTCGACGGTCATCGACTACTCTCCTCGCGGATTCTGGAGCCGAATTGTTGAAAATCAAACAGCATGGGGGATGCAAGTCTAATACAGTTGCCTAGGGTTATGTGGAGAATTCCATAACGAATAAACAGAAGATTGCCACAAACATTCTTGGAGAAACTTCCATGGAAATTCATGCCACACAGAAAACTTCGTTGTCAGCCGGGGTCAATATCACTAATTGATCGAACTGTAATAAAATGGAATAAAATAAAAAATCTTCATTAACATCTGGTACATCAAATTTAATGACAATAAAGAGGTAGTTCATGTAGTTTAGTTTAAAAAATAATCTGTATGTTTCTTAATTAATGGCGAAATGTGCTTTTCATCACCAGTTGCGAAACATTTTACTTTTCGTAGCTAGTTACGAAAAGTAGGACGTTTGAAAACGTCAAAGAGTTTTGAAAAGTGTCACTTTATATGTCAAAATTAGAAAAAATACAATTATGCCACCTGATCTGCAGTTTGCGCTATTTCGAGGCGGCTTCTGTTTCTACCAAATACTTATGTCAAGAGTTCTGGATTATTCCGACAATATTGCTAATAAATATTATTTTGATGAATAATTTACTATCTATTTTAAAATATAAATACATCTATTGTTTTTTTTTTGGAGGATGTCCTGTAAGTAGCAGGGGGATTAGCTGTAATGAGCTATAGTAACTGGAGGATAAAATTTATAATATTGTTAGTATTTACCTAAGTTATTGCTACCTCTCCAAACCATTTCCATAGATTTATTTGCTAATCGTGTTTCTTTATCTTCATAATCAATTCTTCCCAGGATCACTCCATCATAGCCAAGTTGGGCAAAAATAGATGCCATTTCGCTACTATGTCCAAACGGATCGATTTGCCAACCCATTTTTGGTCGTCCACATTCTCCAAACGTGTCATTTAATTTCCTGGAATATGCCAAATCTTATAAGACAAGTCTCTTTTAAATACAAGACACTTTTTACATTGCCTTAAAAGCAATTTGAATAATATTATGATTTGTTTGTAAATTTATATAATATCAGAGTTCAAGTGGAATTGCCGAAAGTTGGGAAACTTTAAGCAAACCCATTTTTCCTTTCTTGATTAGGGAGGAGTTATATTATCGCGTGTATTATTTAAAAAAACATAACATCAGCTGTCTCCCCCTCATACTGAAGACAAAAAATAAATCTAATAGAAAGTTTCTATGCATAATTTACACGTTAAATAGGTATGTACTTCTAACGCACGTATATCTGAAACAACAGATTTCACTCTCACTATAACTTTTCGATGACGGTTATTGTGAAATTCGCGTGTATTATTTAAAAAACACAACATGAGCTTTCTCTCCCTCAAACTGAAAAGAACAAATACATCTAATAGAAAATTTTTATGCATAATTTACAAGTCCAATAGGTACTTCTAACGCACGTATATCTGAAACAAGAGATTTCGCTCTCATTATATTTTTTCGATCGCGATTATTGTGAAATTCGCATGTATTATTTAAGAAACATAACATCAGCTCTCTCCCTCAAACTGAAGACAAGGAATGAATCTAACAGAAACTTTGGGTACGTAAAATACAAGGTAAATAAGCACTTTTAACGCTCGTTTATCTGAAACAGCAGATTTCTCTCCCATTATATTTTTTCGATGACGAAATTAGCGTGCATTATTTTAAAAACACAACATCAGCTGTCTCTCCCTCAAACTGAAAACAAGGAATGATTCTAATAGAAAATTTTTATACATATATTACGAGTTAAACGCGTGTATATCTGAAGCAACAAATTTCTCTCTCATTATATTTTTTCGATGAACAATAGAAATAATCTGTACTTACTTCAATCCCCATGCCATTTGATCAATAATTGATTGATAATGGGTTACGGCTTCATCGTTCATTGACCAACCTCCGCCGGTAAATTCAATTTGTCCATTATTAACCAATTCTTTGAGGGCATTTCGCTCGCCATCTGTTTGCTCTTGCCACCATTTCCAGAAAAATGCAGTTTCGACATAAATAAATCTAAAAGTTTTATCAAGATTAATGAATGCATAATATGTGGGTATAAAAAACAATTATTGATATGTTTCGACTCAATAAATCTGGGTTTTCATGTAGAGAATTTCATAGTTAGATAGGATCAAAGTGAATACTTAACAGTACTCAAAGCTTTATAAAATTGCCACATCTCAAAAATTCAGATAGACAGAAGCCGTTGTATTCAGAGTTCTTCAAAACGCTATTACAAATAGTTGAGGCTAAAATATAAGGATCTAGCCCACGCACACATATAACTTATTTTTAATTGCTACGTGTGTATGGGAAATAATAATTTACTGTACTACTAATTCAAAACACTCTATCCTGGATCCAAGATCCGTTGGCTTCCATGCCTTCGTGATGCAACGAGTTGTGTGTAAGTCCGCTGACGGTCTAGATGTCTGGATGGTTAGCCTTCACTTCGGCGACCCGGGTTCATATCCCATCGGTTTTTTAAGGCTATATTTCTGGATTTTGGGTATGTCTTGGGTTAGTTTTGGTTAGCACTTGGTTAGTTTCCATTTCTTGAGCCCTCGTAGCGAGCAAAGCGAGCGGAGGGCCATGCGAAATGATGAAATGTTACTTGTTGTAGTACGTGCCCGTACTTTGTCAGCACTTTCTACGGTATATTTGGCTTTATCTAACTAAAAACCGGGATATATTTAACAAAAGTCGTATTATAGTGGATATACAGCAGCTTGCATGTGTTTTCGCGAATACGTTCCACTGCATTCAATACAGTTTACATAAGATTTCTGGGATCGGGGATGATCCGGGATTTGGCATCCAGGTGACGGAATGTAAGCAACGAAACGCTAGCTCTAGACTCTAGTTCACTACCCTTCTATCTATATTCTATTATATAAGCTGCCAACCCTTCGTCATATTTTGGACTCGTTATTGGATGCGTTGCTCGGCAGCCTCACACCACAGTGGTTTAGTATCCCGGCATTGTACAGTGACTCTCACGTGTTACCCTTCCTAAATATTTCAAAATTATATAAACTAACAACAGATACTTCTAACATCGATCGCCGCACCATAGGAAGTATAGCCAAAACCAAAGTTATAATGTAAGAGATTATAATATCAGAATCTGGGATTCTACACTAAGAAATGATTCTATTATCGAAAAAAGGCTGATATAACAAAAAACTAAAAAAAACTAAAAAACTATTAAAAACAGTTGTTCGCGTTTGGAAATTTTTCATGATTTAATATTAAGCTCTTACCTTCTATCTTTGCTCCTTTGCACTGCTTTAAGTACATTGTCATAAATATATATGACTCCTGCACGATAGACATACGACTTTGCTAAAAACATTATATGATTAATAATTAATGTAATTTGAAAATGAAATGGCTATCTATATAGCCAGGTCTTATTTTGTGTGACGAATGAAACACGAGTTACTAAATTATTTTTGTGACGAAATCATACAAAATTTATTCTAATATCGAAAATTTGTCAATCTTTTGACAATGAGGTACATATACAACTAGTTTCATAAAGTTTTACTTTTATAACTTTCACACGAGTAGTGCACGCTATTTTTCTTACGACCACCTATGAAAATGACACAAAAAGCACTGTTTAGGTTTTTAAAAATCGATTCACTCATTAAGCGGCAAAGGTGCGAAATGGCAAAGTTTTTTAAAACTTTTGCCATAATCTCTATGGTTTAATTTTTATAATTTTATTTATTTTTATGTTACAAAGACATGCCGCTTTATCCAAATTCGCCCAACTTTGCAAAATGTCCTATATTTTACGTTGTCCATATTTCTTGAATTCTTGAAATATTCCAACAACCGTTCTCAACGTAGGAAGAGCATACGAAGATATTTCTTGATAAAGCATTTTCAAGGTTTTTTTTATAGAAACACCATTTTTAAAAGTCAATAATTTGCATTGCATTTATCATAAAAAAAATTGTATATTTTTTGTATAAATATGTTACTTGTCGAAACCCTTGGCGGAAATAGACTTCGCCGCAAAATTAATCCGTCGGAACACGAGTCTGTGTCTACAGAAGGAATGTGGCATGGGCGAGCTATGTTGTTGCCGCATACCTTATCAAACTATTTGATTTCTTTTCATCTATTTGTAATGGTTCGGTAAAGTTCTCCTTTATTGCAGTGCTGCTATCTAAATTAATACGTTGTTTAGAAGGTTTCGGATTAATTTCCTTAAAGGCTTTTTCTTGACAACTAGTCTTAAAATAAATATAATTCTTCTTGAGCTGTAACCACTTTATCTTCAATTCCATTCTTCAACATTCAAGTATTTGCAAGATATAGTCATGGAGCCGTTATGCACCCATTAGGATTTTTGCCTCCACAAGAGTCTGATGTAATGTCTGTTAATGGTCAATAGTAAAGAATACAATAATTTAAATATGGCTGTTCCCATCTCGTCGGAGCCTTTTTTTTCCTTCAGTTTTGTTCCAAACGACATGTGCCTTTCTTTTCTGCTTGATCGTTCGCTGTCAAATTGTAAGGTCAAAAATTATGCGAGTAGTAAAAAAAAGACACACTTGATATAAAGAATAGAGAACTGCTTGTAAATCAAAGGTAAATGCTTCACGAGGTGGATTTTCTTTCCCTGTTCGTTTGATTTTCTCTTTCTCCTCCCTGGCCAAGTCTTTGTTTTTTAAATGTTCTTCCAAAATGTTTTTGTTTTATTTTTCTCCGGTCTTGTGTCAAATTTTTATGGGTTTCACATAACCTACGAGCTTCATTTTTTTAGATGATGGAATCCTAAGTTATATTCCGTATTGAATACTTTGCTGTATGTCCCTTGCTTAATATCATAGCCTATGTTTTCTTCATTGCACCTTTCTCTAAACAGATAAGACATTTTAGATAATACTCAAATCAGGGTTCAAATATCGTCGATTTGTTCATTTACGATAGCAGTTGCTTTCTAAACGAGGAAATGACTCATCTTTGTCTATTTACTTCTAATAATTTGTGGTGTATCAAATGCCGCCCTGTCTTATCATCTGACAAAAGAAGATATTTGTTTAACCACGAAAACTAGTTATTTCTCCGATATCAAGAGTTTTTAAAAATTACTTTCTGCAAATTGCGCTATTATGGTTGTTAAAATGATAGATATAACTAAAGTTTATTTCATTTCTATTGTCGGCCACAGATCTTCTTATATTTACTTGGACATATTCAACAGTCTTACAAAAAAAATCTCTCTGCCTGGTGTAAAAATCAAGTGACCAGTAGTTATTGTTTATAATTTGCCTCCCTTCTTCGGTAAATTTTGCATGGCATTTCAATTTACATTTTGAGCAATCAACTTCAACCACTTTCCTTGCTGCTGCCATCTTTCCGCTTACATTTTCATATTTCTCTTCTATATTCCGGAAAGTTTTCCTTTTGATCTTCTTGTATGTGTCACTGTTACGTTTCTGCAGAGTTTCCTCTCTGGTTTCTGTTTCCTCGTACCATTGTTGTTAACACATTTTCTGAATCATCATTGTCATTACCTAATATATTTTCAGAAGCTTCACTGTCTCTGACACTGTCATTTTCCTGTATACGCTCAACATTAGAACTGCAATCCTGATTTAAACTGACTATGTAATATGGATCTCTAAACCAGTATATTTTTTTCTCGTCGTGAATACTGCTTATATTTACTGCTTTGTGTATTTATACTATTCTTCATCATATTTTCTACATTTTCTTGTGGGCAATCATCCCTGGTTGAAGCTACATTCATCTCTCCTGTTTGACGTTACATTCATAACGACGAAGGCCTTCTACATCATATTTTACACCAAATATATTCATGCCCAATGCATTATTTGGCTCACTGCTTTCCGCACATTCGTCCCGGAAAACGGAGGGACAATGCCGTAGCTAGTTCATCTCTGGATTATGGTAGCGATTTCGGCTTTAGTTATATTCACTCCTTCTTGTGTAATATTATGTGTCGGATTTCTGGGTATTCCATATGGCGGCACCAATACAGTAACAGCACAAGAATAATAAATAACCAGAAGCCAATTTTTCCTCGTTGCTAGGCATTGGCTACCGTGACCTTGCACTACTTGATCCGCCGAAATTCCGCCGAACCTCGCCAGTGTCGGCGCTCATAGCCGGATAACAAGCAATGTCTAAGATGCACCCTCTATTACACTCGCGAACAACCACCTAAAAATCGATTTTTATGTAAATAGACCTGGCGCATCCGATTTTGTAGTTCGCCAGGCAATCCAGAATTGAGAAACTGGTCAAAATTGGCCAATTTCTGAAAAATCTCAAATTTTATGTGATATTTTTAATTTTTGCTTATCACCTTCTATCTCCCTTACTTTAAGTCTGATTGAATTAAAATTTTTAAGAGACTCAATTTGGACATTTGCCATCATGAGTGACATGAGACAAATGCAAAAAAATGTACTGGTCACCAGTTATATATTTTTTTAAAGTTGGTGGCACGAAATTTCTTAAAAATGCTGCAACAAATACTCGATTGAGAAAACTTTTTTTCTTTTAGAGATAGATGTTAGTAAGCGACAAAGTTGTAGCCAAAGAACCTAAAAACTTTTTTATTTCAGTGATTTTTTTGATAACAACTTTAGGTTTCAAGAAAACGATGCTGTAATAAAATACTTCGACCGCCGCGTCGCAACAGGTGAGCGATTTCCAGCGACCGCGAATCAGTAGCGATTCAGTGCGACTATATAAACTTTTCGAACTGCATCGCCAGCGCTTCGCGTTCGCGTTTGCTGCAAATCGCTCACCTAGGACGCTCCATATGGCTCCATCTGAAGGTATGGTTCCGCTTGTGCGTCGGACGCATGCAGTGGCTGCATGCAGCGGTCGCTGCGTTCGACGGAGAGACTCTTCATTCGGAATTTCGAACAAGTGATTTATCTTGCGCGACGCAGCAGTCCGCCGCACAAGATAAACCACTTGTTCGTAATTCCGAATGAGGAGTCTCTCCGTCGAACGCAGCGACAGCTGCATGCAGCCACTGCATGCGTCCGACGCGCAAGCGGAACCATACCTTTAGGAAATTCCGCCGAAATTCGCCAGTGTAGGCGCTACAGCTCGGCTGTAGTAAACGGATCGTCTAAAATATGGTAAAATTGTAGCAGTTGGAAATGCGGGGTAACAATTTTGATAGATTTTCCCTTGTTGAGTGTTTCGTGTTTTAATGGATTTTTGGACGAGTTAACTTATATTATACACTAAAATCGATTAATAGAGAGTAACCCAAATCCATAAGTTAATAATTAGGCAAAATAAATATATTGGTTAGAAAATAAGTAGTTTTATTTATTAGCATCTTTAAGATCTTATGAATGATTAAATCGCTGAAAACGCCAGTATAAATAACTAACCGAACATTGATTGAACGACTAACCAAAACTAACCAAATCTATTAAAATTGATTATAACGTATCGGAACCGGTTCAAATGACTAAGTAAAATAAGTAGATACTAAGTACCACACTTGGACGACTAATCAAAACTAACCTAATCTATTAAAATTGATTATAACGTATCGTAACCATACATTACTCGTGACCTTTCTATTTGTAAATATGAATACTTATCTTTTTATGTACTATATTAATAGATAAATTTGCATATTAATGAAATATCTGGCAGCGTTAATATAGCGGAGTATTTTGATATGATAGGATTCAACAGGACATTATTATTTGGAATGGTTTTAAAATTAAAACTAAAGCCCATATGCTGAAAAGTCATCAAAACGGATATCTGTGAATTTGAAAAACACTGATGGTTTGGAAAAATTCTTAAATAAACGGTACTAATTTCTCGCTTATTGGAATAAAAAAAAAGTTGGAACATAGCTCCGCCACAGAACTGGAAAAAATTGGAAGGTCAATATTTCACTAGTAAAGTGGCTTTATCTTATTTTCCCTAGGAAAAGAAATAAGTGCATATTATTTGCCTTACTAATTGGTAAAGAAGTACAGACTTTGAAGAAAATCGTTGGAGCTGTTTCCGAGAAAATCGATTTTGTTCATTTTTCTCAAGAGTAAAGGGACTGCACCGATTTTTCACAGAAAAACGGGGTAGTACGTATTATTTGCCTACTAAATTGTAAACATATAGAAAATCTAATGAAAATCGTTAAGGCCGTTTTTGTGAAACCAATTTTTTTTATATTATTCTTTATATAAACTATCCTTAATTGTAATGTTAAAGAAAAAATGTATAAACCGTCTGGAGATATTGTCCCGAAACTCCTAGATAATCATTCTGGTAGACATCGGCCTAATGGTTTTGGAGAAAAGTCGTGTGACTGACAGAGACACACACACAGGGACACAATTTTGTTTTTTTCAGAATTTAAAGTTTTTTGGACTCTAGGATCCTCATAATTCATCGAGATTGACAAAAAGTCGCGAGAAGCACATTACACGTGATGGAAGTGAATACTTCTTTATCGATGTTATAAGAGCGAAAGAGTGTAATCAATTTTAATAGATTTGGTGAATTTTGGTTAGTCGTCTAATCAACTTTCGGTTAGTTTTACTTAGTTCCAAATTATTTTACTTATTTGAGCGGGTTCTGATACGATATAATCAATTTTAATAATCAATTTTAATAGTTTTAGTTAGTCGTTGAAGCAACTTTCGGTTAGTTTGGCATAGTCTCAACTCATTTTAGTCATTTGAACCGATTCCGATACATTATGAAAATTTTTAATAGATTTGGTTACTTTTGGTTAGTCGTTGAAGCAACATTTAGTTAGTTTCACTTAGGCTCAACTTATTTTAGTCCTTTCAACTGCTTATAACAGATATATCATTAACATGCAAGACAATCTATTAATTTAGTGCATAAAAAGATAGGCATTAATTTTTACAAATAAAAAGTCACGACTTCAACGGTACACGTAATAGAAGTAAATACTTTTTGATCGAGTCTCAACTTATTTTATTTATTTAAGCCGGTTCCGATACATTATAATCAATTTTAAAAGATTTGGTTAATTTTGGTTAGTCGTCTAATCAACTTATTTTAGTCGTCTGAAGCGCTTCCGATACATTATGATAATTTTTAATAGATTTGGTTACTTTTGGTTAGTCGTCGAAGCAACTTTCGGTTAGTTTAACTTAGTCTCAACTTAGTTTATTTATTTGAGCCGGTTGCGATACGTTATAATCAATTTTAATAGATTTGATTAGTTAGGGTTAGTCGTCCGATCAACTTTCGGTTAGTTTTACTTAGTCTTAACTTATTTTACTTATTTGAGCCGGTTCCGATATGTTATAATGAATTTTAATTGATTTGGTTGGTTTGGGTTAGTCGTCTAATCAACTTTTGGTTAGTTCCACTTAGTATCAACCTATTTTACTTATTTGAGCCGATTCCGATACGTTATAATCAATTATAATAGACTTGGTTAGTTTGGGTTAGTCGTCCAACTAACTTGAGAATAAACAACTTTCGGTTAGTTTATTCTCAACTATAGTTCAGCACTGTATAAACAATGGTTCAGCTATCCCGCCTTTCGTACTATTTTCTTAATAAGATGGATAATATTAAGTCAGTCAAAATGCAGTAAGCACGCTCATGGAATTCTGGCTGTGACGTGGGCTGAAGGTCACCCAACGCTTTTAGTCAATATACACGGTGACAGTTGAGAGTTTTGATTCTGGTTATTTATTATTCTTGTGGTAACAGTATATTAAGATACTAGTTTTAAAAGACCATATTTTATCGCACGAGCACGGTAAATGCATAGTACACAGTAATTTAACTCGCCACGTCACACGCTTCAGCTGCCTGTGACCTTCAACGCAGTTCGGTAGCGTATCTCATCCGAAAACGATCAGTGTCGTATCGAAGCGGGGCCTGCGCGAAGTTTGTGCTTGTCCGTAATCCGTTTCTTTGGCCTGATATGTGAATTTTTGAATCGTAGTAAACATTTATTCCTTATTCCTTGTAGTAAAAAATGGAAAACGTTCAAAAGAAGAAAACGGGTAGCATTTGCGCTGCTGCAGGTTGCAAAAACAAATACTACAATTCGAATAAAACATTTTATCATTTCTCAAGGTAAGAAAATATTGGTCTTCATATAAGTTTATGGATTTTTTTCTTCTTTTATAAAAATCTGCTAATGTCACAATTACAATTTCTAAGCGTAATAATTTGGTTTCTAAGATCTGATTATGACGCGGTTTCAAACCATCCGGAGTTTGCGCATAACGATATAAGCGTCCCTTATATCGCTATGCGCAAACTCCGGATGGTTTGAAACCGTTTGAAATCGCTGCTAGAACAAACCTACTTATTAATAAAGACATCAAAAATAACAAGATGGCCGCGCACCTGCCGATCGGAACTAGAATAAATTAATGTTTTTCATAAAAAAACCTGCAATATACAATATACGTATTTCCGATAAAGTAACTTTAAAGCACTGAGTGCGGAAAAGTTACTTTACCACATTCAGTGCGGAAAGTACTGCTTCCGCACGCAAAACAGTGCGAAAATGGCACTTTTCGGCACGTAAGTAGGAAAAAATAGTTCCTGGTCACCTTGGAAATTGTTTTTGTAATATCCCACTGAAAAAAGTTTAGTTTCCTATAAAAACAAAAATATCTTGAGTATGCCAAATTGACACAAGGTGATCTTGGGTCTGCTATTTGAAGATCAAAGCATTTTTTCTTTTTTATTGCAACATAATCCCTTTTCCCGCGATTCTATTTTAATATAATAGGTAGCCAATTTTCGATGTTGGAATTTAACCTAGCTTTTTACATTTTTTTGTATGTTTCCCGCGATTTTGTTTTTGCTTCTTTTAGGAATAAAATATTTCAGTTGACATTTTGAACATTATACTCCAGTTTCTTTTCTAGTTGGAGTGCTGAGCTGTAAACTTATTTGCTTCTAAAGGTTATGTTAACCTGAGAGTAGAGCTGGAATATAGCATTTATAAAAACAGACGGTATTTGGCTGTAAAAATAAAATGCCAATTATTTATGAAAAATCATTTAGCATCCTTTTAGCTAATGTGTACCAAAATTTTGATGATTCATCTTTATATTGCTACCTCAGACCGTATCAAAATGCGAATATGGATACTTTTGGGAATTTGAAAATGTCTCACGAAAACTTCGT
>MU182013.1:134430-153215 GCA_016904865.1 Pissodes strobi | reverse complement strand
GTCTCACGAAAACTTCGTACGTTACATCTCATTATTAGAAATAATAGTCCAAATGAATTTTGAAAAACTTGCTACAGAAAATAATATTGTCAAATCATTTGTAAATGAAAGTCAGGCAACAGAATTTGAACATCCCTGTTCACATTTTGCAAACAAAAATTTAGTAAAGCTGGTTTTCAGAGTACGACTATATTACACATTAAAATATGCTAATAAAAAATTTAGAAATCCAAACAAAATGAAAATTGTGATATGGGAAAATCAGTAAATGAATTGTTTGTATGAGATACGCACTTTTGTATTGTATTAAAATATTTAAAAAGCTTTAAATATATCCCTTTTTATTTCAAATCGTTTTCAAAGTTATATGCTACGCCTCTGGAAAATCCCTATAATGCATCAGGCAGCCCCGTTCAAGGTCCTCGAGAGCTCGGATGATCTATCAATGCCAATCAGTGTCAGTTAACCTACTGGTTTGTGTATTTACCGTGGTCTTGGTCTCGCCGAGAGTCTCGTGTACTTAAAAAAAATATCTTTTTTTTTAAAGCCAAGAATCGGTATTATAAATTTGACCTATTTTGGGATATTATCACGTTAATGGATAATAATTATATTTTTTGGATTTTTTCAGATAAATAATTTTAATAACCTGCCTCTTCTTCTCAAACTACTGGAGCAAACTGATCCAAAATTGAAGTGAATGTTACGAAATTAGGATTTTTAAGAAGCTATAAGTTTTGAAGGGCCCTAACTTGCAATTAAAAAAATCATTGACATGTGATTAAAAAGGCTAATTTGTCTTTATTAAACTGATGCTGACATTTTTTTCAGACATATCATGTTCTGAAGGATATTCCCGATGTACACTCGTAGATACCTGTACTCCTCAAATTTCGAAATAATATTATTTCGTGCTTCTAGATTTATAGTGATGTATTTTTATGTTAAAAACACGTTTATATTTATATTATAAAAAAAACTAGCTTCCTTTCATTTATGTGTAACATTCCGATTTGATCAGTGTAAAATATTTTTAAATTCCATTTTATATGCTGCATTTAGCAAAAAAATGCTGTATTTTGCGGTGAGAATTATTGAAAAGAGGTCAGTACTCTTCGGTTAATTAATTCTAAATTTATTGGTTCGATTTGCTGTCAATAAGCTTAAGATTGCCGCATTTATTAATGTAAATTAATTCTAAATATAGGTTAACGATGTATTTGTATTAGCTTTTATAACACTCTTTCATGAGCTCTATTTTAGTTGATAACCACAGATCGCTTAGGTTTGATCAAATCACTAAAATAGGATATTATGTTATTAGGATAAATTTGCTTAATTTATATTACATTACCGTAGAACGGCCAGCAAACCGTTTTATATTTTTAAGAATTATGTTAATAAAACCTGCTTTTAGGCTTCATTAGATCCGTGAAATTCATATTTTATTTTCGGTTTAAATATTTCATAACTTTTGAGAACTTCTGATAGAAATTTTTGGCACCTTTGCCGCCGGCTGGTTTCAGATATTTATATTTATCTTTCCACGCGGCCTGCTGTAATCCTAGCAATATTCGGTTGGTACTGTTGGCAGCATTGGGTAGTAGGAACGGGCTATTTCCCATAATTGCTGCTGTATATTTCGATTTTTAAAAGTTTATCGCTTTGTTGGGGAATATTCTCTAGTATTTCTTGAACCATTTAATTTCATCTCATTAATTGCGGCTCCAGCCGTCGTTTTACTACCATAATAAACGAGAATTAAGTCGTTTATTGTCTTGGAATTATTCCTCGTATCGAATCACTTGACGTTTTTCGGCTCATCACTTCTTCTTGATTCGACGTTCTTTTTTCCTAATCTCGTGATAGTGGAAAGGCAAATTGACGAAAACGAATAGAGAGTTCTTCTAGAAATACCCTTCGAGGCGAAAGAAAGGTTTGCTTTAGTGCAGTCTTCAGTCTTAGTGATTCAACATTTAGTATTGTAATTTTATACTACCCTTCTTTGGGGATATTGTGCTGGTTTCTGTTTGTGTTTTGACACGACTGATTTATCGGGATGTAACTACTGCACTAGAGGCTTTTCGAGCTCATTGACAAGACCGAGACCGTCGAATCTCCAGAAACTTTCACACACGAGCGAGGGTTCTATCTCCGGGTCAGTCTTATCCCCCGGCCAGTCTTATCTCTGGGCCAATTCTATCACCGGGCTATCCCGCTGCAATTTTATCACCGGGCTATAAGTTCTCTGCTAGTTTTACCATCGGGGGTGGGATTTTGTGTTCAAATTTCTCCAGGGGGAAATTCTGAGGTAATTAAGATACCGTATGATGGGAGGATTCAAGAAATCATGAATAATAACCTGTGTTGCTTCTTCTTCTCGAACTACTGGAGCAAACTAATCGAAAATTGAAGTGAGTCCCACGAAATTACGATTTTTGACATTGACATTTGCTCTAAGAGGCTAATTTGTCTTTATTAAACTGATGCTGACATTTTTTTTCAGACATACCATGACCTGAAGGACATTCCCGATGTACACTCGTAGATACCTGTATTCCACAAATTAATATTATTTCGTGCTTTTAGATGCTAGTGATATATTTTTTATGTTAAAAACACATTTATGTTCTTAATATATTATAAAAACAATCCTAGCTTTCTTTCATTTATGTCTCCAAATCCTAATAAGAATAGAAAGTAAAAAATTTAAATTAGGAGAAAAATCTTAATATTAAAATTCTTGACGAAATGACGAAGGAAAATAATATTATAAAGGATTGTGTTCAAAAGGGGGAAATTCTGAGGTAGTTAAGATAACCGTATGATGGGAGGATTCAAGAAATAATTAATAATAACCAGTTTTGCTTCTTCTCGAACTACTGGAGCAAACATCGAAAATTGAAATGAGTCCCACGAAATTACCATTTTTGAGAAGCTATAAGTTTTGGAGTGTTCTAACTTGCAATTAAAAAAATCGTTGACATTTGTTCTAAAGGGTTAATTTGTCTTTATTAAACTGATGCTGACATTTTTTTCAGTCATACCGTAACCTGAAGGATATTCCCGATGTACATTCGTAGATACCTGTATTCCTCAAAATTCGAAATATTATTTCGTGCTTCTAGATTCTTATATATTTTTTATTTTTGTACATTACCTATAATTTAGACTTGTTTTGAAAATATAAATTTTTTGTGTTACTTATAAATATAGGTAGGCAACTAGTAACCCATTTTTCTAGCATTCAGATACGTACATAGTTTCCGAGATTTCTTTGATTTTCGTGTACCTAAATATTTTTTATTTTTTGCACGTTACCTATACCTAATTAAAAAAAAACATTATTTTCGTACTATCCTACTTAAATTATTTTTATTTCAACACTCGAGACACGAGACTATCGAGTCTGGCATGACGAGACTTTCGGTCTCGAACCTAGAAGTTTCGGTCTCGGTCTCGAGTTATAATTCCTAGTGTCGTCTCGGTATCGGTCTCTAATTTCGAGACGAGACGAGACCGAGACTAGTCTCGTCGAGACCGAAGCACTAATAATAACACACCCGCGCGGAAATTTTCATAAGTGATCGTAGAAAAATAGTTATTTCTTACTTCCATAGAAAAATTGGTCAACGGTTTTTACCCATCCCACATCGTCATGACTATGAGGAACCAGATGCACATTGACGTAACCTTCTTTTGTTGGATGACACGACTGGAAAAGTTAAAGCATTAAATTATTCCCAACTAAATGCAAATCATACAGTACCTGCCTAAAGTCCGTTCTCCCTCTACTATTTTTTTAACCGTCTGGTATTGAGGGCTTCAATAGGGGATGAAAAGTCACTTTTTATAAAAAAAAATTACAGCTAAATGTTTTAAAATGATGGCTAAGCGCCATCTTTATTTATTTTTTTAAATAGAACTCGATTTTTCAAAATCATAACGTTTTGGTCAATTTAAATCCCTAGACACTAAATGATTTGATTGAGAGCGAAAAGGCCATCAGCTTCCCGTTTAAAATGAATTATGGGTTCTGTTCACCTCCTGTCAAAACATTTTTCTAACTAAATTTTGTTCTAATTAATAGCAAAATCTCTTATTTTATCAAATGTTCGAAGTGGCTCCTAAATCTTGACAATAAAGTACCCTACTATAAATAGCTCCTCTGACGTTGATGAAAGTTTGTTCATCTATTTTTTCACATCTTTTTCTAGATTTATGACTTAAGATATTCCCAAAGGAAAAAATCCAGGGTTTAAGATCCGGAGAACTTGTGGCCTTTCCGTACTTTTCCTGCTACTGGGTTCCATTTCATTCCTAAGAGATTCTTGTAACGATCTCCTGCAACATTTTGATTGATGAAAATCGGTCCAAACAACCACTTACAAAATTCAATTGAGAGCATAAATTATATTCATTTTATATGCATGAAACTTTCCTTCTTTTAGAACCCTTTGGACACTTCTGACACATATTTCACGTGATTTAGCACCTGCAGATGTCGACTGAACCGGATTGATTATCATTTCAGTAATAGTTTCCATATTTTTTCCTCTAAAGGGGGTCTTCCTGATCTTGGAGTATCTTTCAGGGTACCAGCTACTTGGACCGTCATAGTTTGCGCAAATATGGCCTCAAAATAGGATTTTCTAGAGATCTAGCATTAAGCATATGGACTGCTAGATGGTAATTTCTTCCAGCATCTCCAAAGATCAAAATTACGTAACATTTATTACTTAAGAAACGGACCATGGTCTTAAATTAAAGTGCTCAACAGATATGTAGAAAACAAACAACATATTGATGATGATTAAAAGCAACATTCATGATTATTTTACAAGATTTGATTAACTTCCATTTTGTAACGCTCTTAGATATCGACGCCATAGTTTAGCATGATACATTCAAAAATGTAATTCAAGGTGGTGCTTAGCCGTCATTTTAACATTTTTAGCTTCGATTTTTTGCAGTAACTATTCATCTCCCTGTCAAGTCTTCAGAATTTCGTTGCGATATATCAGATGGTTTAGAAGTAGTGGGCCCTCATAAACGGGCCAACTAAATAAAAAGAAGATTAAGAAGATTTTAAAATATGCTCAGAAGAGAAGTTTTATCATTTTTTTTCTAGAATAAGGAACTTTAGTGAAGTTTCCATTGATTTTGCTGAATAAAATGATAGATATTGTCAACGTCTGTACAAACGTACAAGTTCAAAATAATTGCTGTTGAATTTAAATTTAAATCAGATATATTGCTCAAAAATGTTTTTTGTATCAATATGAAGAAGAGTTTCAATAATATATGTTTATAAGATTTTATATCTTAAAATCCGAAGGTGATAAAAATTAAATTTGAATTATATATGGCAGCATAAACATTATGAATTTATACCTCATATCCACAATTAATTTCTGCTTCATTTCCATTTACAAATTTGGCGTAGCTGCATTGCACTAAACACAAAATTACAGCTGACACAAGAGGCACACTAGTTTTAAACATGCTATACTAAAATTCCAAATCGATGCAAGTAGTATGATTCAAATTATTAAATCGCAAAGGAATTAGAATAATAACTCTTATATATAATGGAAAATGTTAAGGATACATTTTTCTAGCAGATTTCGTTTTGTTAAGCCTATTTTATTGGCTATATTCGATTATGAGATAATTTGAAGTACTACTTTTACGCATGTAGATTGATTTATCATCTAAAGAATTCAAGATTGCTTAAAAATCATTGATAAGGTATATATGATTGTTTAGGATAATTTCATTATTGTTGTCATGTCGGCTAAACTGTTCATTTTGGTAAAAATTATATGTAGTTAACAATAGCATATTCAAGTATCACCGCGAAACTTGACCAAAATATCTTATGGTTTGTAATGAACCGGACTTAATAACTGATTCTAGTTAATTAATTCAATAAATTATCTCATAGTTCATAAGTCGATTCAAAAATAAATTATGTTTCGTACTAGCTCGCCAATAAATAAAATTTAAAAAGTTTCGAACTAGATTGCTAGTAGATAACATTAAAATAAAATAATAATTTTTATTTAAATTTAAATGGAAACTTAAGAAGAAAATATTGCTCGAACCGCGTCTAAACTTAAACTAAATTTCAGCTCTATCATAAAGGAGAAGTCAGGAGATGTACAACAATAGGATGTATCAGATGCCATACTAAAATAAAATAATTCAAATAACTGGCAATGAATTTAACTTTACAAGAACAATGAACTCTCTGTTAAGAACTATTGCACACATTGTTTCGCATTTCAATAAAGTTCTCTTGGCATTTTGCTCTAAACTTTGGACGGAGGGCGGTTCTATTACAAAAAGTCGGCAAGCTAGAACCCAGAGATTGGAATATAAAACCATGGTAATTTGAATAACCAATGCTAATTACCCTATTTAGGAAAACGCGGAGGTAATAAAACCGATTAGAATTTAAAAATCATGCTAATAACCAATTTTAATTACGCTAATTTGGAACACGCGGCGGTACTAAAACCGAGGTTAGAATTTGCCAAACATGCTAAAACGCTAATTGACACATTAAAATTTTCGGCGACTTAGCAATTTTAAGTACTTTTAGTAAAAACATTTTAATAGCTGGACACCTACTAATTCCAGATTTTTTGAGGAGACAAACAAGCTTTGAAATATGGTATAAAAAGCCAAAACTCTTTGGAGGAGAGTTAGTCAAAAAACAGTCTTCACTCGCGATAGCACCGTAGGTAATCCGATTAGGCCTCGGACAAAGTTAATCTGAAAGAAAAATTAGTTATGGTCTAATCAGTCAGTCTGAAACAAGCCTCCACCTTCGGTAACGCGTTACTATGCCCACAAAAGGCCTCGAAAAATAGTTACATATAACCATCACAAGTTGTAGAACATTACTATGCTCGAAAAGGGGCTGGAAAACTAAAACGTACTGGTGAAGGAAAAATTCTGTTTAAAATATCTGTTCCCTGTGATATGCGGTTACGTAATCAGCTCTAGTAGGGGTTGAAGAGCATGCTACGGCTTATATGATAAGGAATAGAAAGTAAGATTTAGCTTTAAGACTCTGTGACTTTTTTTATGGTGGAATGTTCAAGAAACCTAGAAATGTATTTTCATAATTTGGGTGTCATTAAGCAGACGAAGTGTTTAGACAGAAGCCATCTCCTCCATCTTTGAAGTCTGGTGATTCCGGCGTGAGCTACCGAGATCCTTGCAGGGTTTCTGCTAGCTCTTTGGCAGAGGCTACTTCACCCTAAAGTCATTCCTCGGCTGAGGAAGTAGCCGATTTCTTCAGTTCCTCGTGTTCCGAGAGTGAGCAGTTTGTTTCGGAGCTGTCGTCGAACTGTGAGAGATCATTTTCTTTATTATATTTTATTCACTTGATTGCTGCTTAAATTATTATTTAATTAACTCTGCCTCATCAACGTATTTTTAACTTTCCTTTATCGAATAAGAGATATTTCTTAGAAGGTCCAACCTTACGTTTGCCTTGTGTTTTTTTGCAAATAATCTAAAATTCGCTCATTCGCGTTTATTTTTTTTTTTAATTTAAAATAAGTCTGATTTCGGACTGAACTCTACGGTAATTAATTTTAGATACCTGTATTTAGAGAGTTTCCATTGATATCACGGCCAGGTGGATCTTGCGTTATTAATTAAATTATTTTACTTTCTTTCACTAGTTTTTGAGAACAAACTCTGTCATAAGGGAGTAATCCTAAATATGGAACATCTGCGTTTGAACTGAAACACTTTATTTTCAACGTCTGATCGACTAATTATTATTATTTAATAACGTCTGGTTGTACTAGATATAATAATTACGCGGCCGTTGAACATCTATTATCTAGGTATACATAGCTAGTAGTACTGAGTGTGAACGAGTCAGTGATTATTTATTTGCGTTACTTGAGTTTTCCTTGGTGGTAACGCAAGTTGTATTACTACACTTATTCATATACATATATTACTGTTTTTTACTTACTTTATTTCCGTAAATAAGTTTGCTTTAGCTACACGTCAACAACCGATTGACTCAGACGTTTACAATTAGCAGTGAACCAAATAATTTGAGTATTTGTTCAGGCAAATAATTTGTTCTTTCTGCAAAGTAACCAAGTAAATTAATCGCTTTTACTTTATAGTCGTTATTGTCAGGCATGAGCCGAGAGTACCAGGATACCACGATTATTAGTATTTTCTCTTACAATTTACTTGACATTTCAACTCATTAGTTTTTTTCATCTTTATAAACGATCATTTCTTTTTTTGCTTTTGGTAATGAACCGATTCTCTGCTACCTATCTACCTGTTTTATTTAATTAGCTTTTAGTATCAGTGTTCCAAAGGGGAAGTCATAAGAAGTAAGTATACTTGATTTATACTATTTGTGCTCAATAGTTGAAACGTTCTGGATTTACTGATTTTACCTTTATTGTTATCGTTAATTACTGACTTTGGTTTTTGATTAATATTTGGGTATTTGCTTTATTTTCCTGTTGTTAATACTGATAAATTTCTGGCATTCAAATCTGATTTAATTTCCAACTTATTTTTTTATCATTTTATTTTGTCATGAAGCTTAAGCTAAAACGAGTTATATATTTCAACTTTGAGGTATTTCTTGCTTGTGCCGTCTACAAGCTCGTGGCGCTTTAAGTAAATACACCCACCCCTACTCTCTGACATTTGAGCTGGGGCCTAATTTGCACGTTAAGACGACAACTCGTTCTAGCCTACGTATCGATACACGTAAAATCCTTCAGTTTCAATTTTAAATTCTCAAATTTTAAAATATTCTCTTAATTTGAAATTATTCACTCTCAGTTCCTTCTAAGCTGGAGTGAAGGTTTTGCGCCTATTCTAATAGGTGGACAAGAAAAAGCGTTGCACTAACTGTAGAAAAAGGGTTGTTGCCCATGATGTCTAGGTAAAATAGTTTCATAAAAATGGGGCGTCAATACAATGGTACTGAGAACCTGGTTTTAAAAAATGAACAGGAATTTCAGAAAAGGCCGAAAAGACAGAAAGTACATAAAAAGGTTATATCGGCGTTCATTTCAGATTCAAACTTAATAAACAACCTAGATGATTCGAGCAACGTAAAGGGAAAATATTTACCACGAAAAAAAAAGGATGTCAAAGTTTATTTTCATCCCAGAAACGATTAATAGGAATATTCTGAGAAATAGCTGGTTTTGTGATTGCAAATAAATAAATGATTTCAGTTTCAATATTTGTTTAGCTGTTCACTATTCTTTCCTTGAATTTCGTTGGCTTATATAACATACTCGATTTTATTTTAAAGCATCTGGTTCTGAAATTGTTAATAATTACTATCTCTTAAGTAATTGTTCGCTCTTTTGCACTGTAGCTGAAAGCTAGAAATATGTTAAAAGGAAAATACTTCGACATCCTGCTTTAAAAATAACAAATGCCAAAGATATGAAATCTAACAAGCAATATTTCAGCAAGCTCAGGTTAAATCTTGAGATGAACAATGAAATGTCAACCCCCTTTTGCACTTTTAAGAATATCGATTTTTTTTTCTTCAACTGCGAATCACTTTTTCACCATAGTCGTCATAATAATCTTTATATTAGCCATATCAGCGGAGGTATTTAATTGTAGTGAAAATACCTATAAATGCTTTAAATGCTAAGACTCATTTTTATTTATAAAAGCGTGAGAAAAGTGCGTTAAAAAAACTAAGTTATTCAGTGAAAATCACAACTCGATAGCTTTTTTTCATTTTTCAGCTATTTAAGATCAAAATGGGTCAAAATATAGATAACGACTCTGTATTATAATTTTATTACCTTAAAATGTAGCGAAAATGCACTAATTGCTTTTAGAAAATTTGCGAAATATGTTGCGGGAAGCAGTTAAGGAAATTAAATTCATATCTACTATAAATTATATTAAAATATTATGAAGTGCATTATATAATTACATTATTGCAACCTGTGTTAATAAGAAATATTTACAATAAATGTTCTTATTTGCATTGGATCTAAAGTAACGTTGAAATCATTCTCATCTTGTACTACGTTATTTTTCTCTTTGTCAGCTCTATTAAACCTGATCCTGGAGTTTTCTTCCAACCATTGATTAGCTCCTAAAGTTGTCTCTCGTAAGGATTCAACCTTAAATGCCGAGAATATTTCCTAAAAAATATATGAAGGTTTTAATATTTTACAAAATTCCGAAAGATATCTAAAATTAGGAAGTTATAACTTAGTATGCTTGTTGCAATTTAGAGGTTCTTTAGTTTTATTCAGTGTTCACTTATTTTGGTAGTTGAATAATTGTTGTGTTCAATAAAAAGGAGACATGCAGTAGTATATAGATTAGATTTTCTTTCGTAAATCCAGTTGAGATGTCCCAGTCGATGTTAGGAGCATGGCCATCTATTGCTGGAATATTAAGCGCAGTTATTTTTGAACTGGTTTTGGCTAATATGACAAAACTTTAAGGATTGGCATCAAGTTTCATCCAATGTAAGACATCTTCAGGGGATTAGCTGAGGTTTCGATTAAAATGAGGCATCTTCCGGAATTTTGACCAAGTTTTAGTTAAAATAAGACATCTTTTGAGATTTAAACAAGGTTTCGGTCAATACTGATAATCCTCAGGGATTTTGAACTGGTTTTAGTAAATATGAGACATCTTCAGAGATTTAGACAAGGCTTCCGCTAAAGTGCTGTTCGGTAAATTTTGGTATTAGATCGCATCCAATATTAAGAAGTTTTATCAACAAAAGTCTTTAAGACTTTGCGTTTCCTTGAGGTATCATGTGTAAATGGAAATTGATGCTCAAACAAATTATAGTGAAATGTTAAATCCTGCAAACTTATAATCCAACATTTCCATCTAAAACGTAAAATTAAAAAATAATGGGCTGTCCATTTATGGTAGTTTACCCGGTAGATTGTAGGTTGTCGTTTCGGCTAGTTTCAGCCGCCCAGCACTTTACAAATATTTTGTGCATGACCCTACAACTTAATTTGTGTCCAAGAGACGTACGCTTCTTCCAAACGAAGCTGCTTTCTAGGGAGATGGTTGACTCACTTCTTGAGGTGATAGCTGTATTCGTTCAAGGTACTTGAGCCTTTTGCAGAGTTGGTTGGACATTGGCAGAGTAAATGTTGCGGCCTCAGTTGCATTTTTGCAAAATCTCCATTGGTTGTCTTCTGCTTTGCCTATTGCCTTTAGGTGGTATTTTACCGGGCAGTGTCCAGTGAGCAGTCCGGCGACGGTTCTAATATCTGCCCTGTTCATGTCTAAGATCTGTTCTGCTCTTTTCGCAGAAATGGTGCTAAGCCTTTTCGCCTATCTTAGTCCTGGAGTGTTTCTCCAGTAGAACGACAGTTGATTTTTTTTTCATTTGTTTAGTTCTTTGGTGATGTGGCTCTTCATAAGGCCACAGTATAGGGTTCTGGACCATAATATGGTGTTCCAGCTTCTTCTTTCGCAAGGCAGTCTGCTTTTTTGTTGTCCTCTATGACTATATGGCCAGGAACCCACTTTAAAGATACCTAGTTGCGTGTTGCTAATTGTTTTAGGGTGTATTTACATTCCCAGGCTAGCTTTGACACGCACTTGAAAGCTTTTAAAGCTGTTAGAGCCACCAGGCTGTCTGAAAATATGTAGATGTGCTTTATGTGAAGTCCTTGTGTGAGGCACTCTTCTGCACACATATTTATGGCAAGCACTTCCGCTTGGAAGATGGTTATATATTTGCCTAGCGGTGTGGAAAGCTTACAGTTTGGACCTGAAATGCCCAATCCTGCTCCTTTCGCTAATGTTGAACCATCTGTGTACCACACCGATGCGTTATCTGCTTGCGGTAGTTTTATACTCTCCCATGATTGGCGGTCATCAATAACCACTGCGAATGGGACATGTAGATCCAACATGACCGTCATCTGTGGTTTATCCAGTAGATGATGTATTAAATTTACTGATATTTTGCATTCATTATTTAAAATTATCCTGACTTTAATTCCCTAGAATAGTGAAAATACGAATTGAAGGAAGGTTGTTATATCGTCCAATAATGACGTCAGAGTGGGGCCTTCAAAGTTATCTACACTTTGAAATGTTATTGCGAGACTCCAAAGAAAACTGGGCGGGATCTACGGATTCTACGGTAGATATATAAAAGATGTTCGAGTCACTTTAAATCAGGGGCTGCAAGCATGGAATCTAAGCAGTAAAAACAATGTATGTTAAATAAAAAGAGAAGTAGATTGAAGCAGTTCATTGGCAATTTTCTAAACAATTTTTCAATATATAAAAAAGAAAACTATTTTGACAGTTTTGAAGATAACGGCTGCGATTGTAATGGTTCTATTCCTTCTAAATCGCTGTCTTTATCTAAAAAAGATGATGTGTCGTCATTACCACTTTGATGATTCAATCGTCTATAAATGCCTCAATTTTTTCGTCTACTTCCCAGTATTTCTCTTCAATACAAACAACGAATGTGTAATGTGTGATTTCCAATTTTCCGCTAATACTAAGTCAATCGCTTCTAAAGTTAGTTTTCCACTGCTACCTATGCGATCTCAATAGGGCTCAAGTCGCATACATATGGAGGAAGCCTTAGATGCGTATGACCTCGACTACGTAAAAAGGCGTCAATTCTATAGTTCTTTTCTTTAGGCTTATTGGCTGAAATTAGAATAACTGAAATTTTCCCCATATAGGATCAAATTTTAGATGGTTCATATGAAGCTAAGGGAGCATATCAGATTTTGTACAGTATTTAGTTGGGTTAGTTAATAGTTATAAAGATCTTGTACATGAGAAAGATAAGAGGCATTATCCAACACCACCACTGATTCTGGAGGTATGTTAGGTAGAAGCTTCTCTATAAGCCATTTTCAAGCGTAAAACTAAAGGGGAGCTTGCATCAAATTCAGCGTCTGAAGCAGCATGCACTACAATTAGCCGGCTGCTAGAGCGAAGTGTATGAATATCATTAGTAACATATTCCTTTTACCAACATTTACACTGGCATATCACTATCTACCCTTCTAGATACACAATACTACGTTTTTATTGCCTTTAGTTGAAAGATGCTTTATACGCCAGTAATAATATCCCCTTGATCGTAACAGCCAATTTAAGGTTTTATACATGCAAGGAAAACCTATTTTGTCCTTTAGAGCGGCAACTAATGTTTACAGGTCGGAAGTTTTTTTAAATTAAAGTGAACAGCTTCTACTTTTCGTCGGATTACTTGACAGTTGTGGTTTTTTCTTGCCAGGAGATATAGAGGGGTGGAAGGATTGGAGCATTCACTATGTTCTTTTGGCTTTTTTTAAATACCACTTTCAGAAACAGCGGTGTAAAATGCAACCCATTTTGGTCGATATTCAATGGGAATATCAACACATTTATTTTTTGCTTCTCTATCCCAGGCATCAATAATGTGAGCAATTAATTCACATGCGGCGCTTCTAATTGTTTTCCCCTGTTTGTTCGCCATCGTTACTTCGAAATAATAACACAATGCAGGCAGTTGCTTATTTATATTTAAATTTAATGAAAATCGCGAATATGATGCGTCTTTAGGAATAGGTAAATAAGCCGCATCACAGTGGACCAGTGCGAGGTTTATTAGATCAGCGCGAGGTTTCATTTATCGCATAACTGGTGCACATTATGCTTGGTTTGTGATGGGCGGCAAATTATTACAGCGTATAGGTTTGATTTCACAGATTATAATATAATGTTCCGCATAGTAATAACAGTGACCCGGCCTCTAAGGACCGCCCGGTTTTCTTTATTGTCCTGGACTATATTTAGATAGTAGGTCTAAGTACGATTCAGCGATCGTATACCAAATGCGCATATCCGAAGAAATTCTGGGGTATCTGATGTAATTTATTGACTAATCGCCCTGAAATAAAAGGAAATTAGCATGTTGCCCAAACGACAAAATTGGATGCCTTAAATACGGGAATCAGTAGTATACAAAAAACTTATAAAAATTTTCGAAATGATCACTTATTTTCATTACTCTGCCTGATAATTTTCATTATGCTTAGGGAAGATTTACATTAGAAGCTTTTAAAAACGAAATCCTCAGCTGCGTACTTTCTGTCATTTTATTTTAACTTCGTGCTTAATTTCAAAGCAAAATAATATTTTTCTGGTTTAATTGTAACAGATATGAAGGAAATATCAGGAAACTACGTTATATTTTAATTCCCTTCTTCTAAGGTTTTAACAGTAATAGTTATTATAACGTATAAAATACTTACTTGAACATTAACTGTAGATGTTCCAGAATGCCATGTATCCTCTACACCAATGAAATTTTCTAATCTCAATAGTACAGCCGAGGGGCCCCAAGGCTCTAAGGTTAATAAATTAACGTTTCTGGGCAGGGAGGTATTGGCTAAGCCTGAATACTAGAAATGAAATAGCCTATTATTCTGTGTCTTAAAAAAATTCCAACATTTTATCAATGGAATTCCGAAATTATTCTGACAAAGGTACTGAAAATGAGACGCCAACATGTTTAGCGTACATTGATGCCGAGATCTATATACGACCACATTAAGGATTACAGTTTAAACAAATATTTTCTCCAATCAGATATTATGCGTCTGCGGAGCTTTTGCCATCCAACAAGACACGCTTTACTATTTTTTTGATCAAGGGAACCCCTTAGTCAAAGCATGTATTACAGGTTCTTAGTATATGAAGAAAATTTTGAGTAAATGAGCTTTTTATTATTGTTTTCCCGGCAAATTTAATTCTTGACAGATGCTGATGTATGACTTCGAATGTATGTATAATAAACCTAACAATAAATTCTAAATAATAAATTTCAAAATGCCAGTGTCGAGTTAACTGACACCATTGCCAGATTAAATGTTTTGTCTGGCAAAACATTTTTTTATCAAAAAAGAAGCAAATACGATTTATTTTTATTATAATAACTCCTTGCATTATACTAAAAAAAAGTGCAATAAATAATGAAAAAATTCTAGAAGCATTTCGGATTTTAGTTCCATATAAATTTCATCCTTGCAAAAAAAATGTAAAAAAATAATAAAAACACAATTAAAACAGTAATAAAAGCAATACAATATATAAAACCCTTCTAAATGCGGCTTTCATCTAATCAAATGTTCAAATTGTTTTCCTTGGTGCTGCTTGGCAGTGGGCAAGTTGAAAATGGAATGCTTTTACAGCATTTTGGATTATATTTGCAGACACAACTGATGACTCTTGGATAATACGACTTTTTAGGTCTTCAAGATGTTCAGGCTTAGTTTTATAAATAACATTCTTTAGGTGTCCCCAGAAGAAGCAATCCAGAGCCGAGAAGTCGGGCAATCTTGGCGCCCGTCCAATGGATCATCCCATACCTATCTATTTATTAGAAAATGTTCTATCCAAGCATTCCCTCACTATTTGGCCATATTATTGAAACCAAATTTTGAAGCATGTCCAAGTATTTTTCTGCTGTTAGATTTCCATCGATACAAAATTGGCCCAAGAATTTGTGTTTCAAACAAACCAGCCTAAACATTTATTTCTGAGAATTCGTCTTCAAACTACAGCAAATTTAAATTGTTTTTTAATTTTCGGGAAAAAAATCGAGATTTTTTATCCGGAGGCTTCAATTGCAATGCAACAGGTTAAACATTTTCATTTTTTGAACTACCGGGCTACTTTGGACAGCGCGGGTATATTCGAACAACGAGACCTTGAAAGAGAAAAATCAAGGACTAACCAAAAGTAACCAAAATACCAAAAATGGCTAAAACGTATCGGAACGGATTAAAAATATTAAAGTAAGTTAAAAATAACCCAAATTAGCCGAATTTTGGCGACTAACCAAAATTAACCAAAAACATTTAAAATGGTTATAACGTATAGGAACCGGTTCAAATGACTAAAATAAGTTGATACTAAGTGAAACTAACCGAAAGTTGATTAGACGACTAAACAAAACTAACCAAATCTATTAAAACTGATTATAACGTATCGGAACCGGTTCAGATGACTAAAATAAGTTGAGACTAAATGAAACTAACTGAAAGTTGATTGGACGATTAACCAAAACAAACCAAATCTATGAATATTGATTATAATGTATCCAAACTGGCTCAAATAAGTAAAACAAATTGAGACTAAGTGAAACTAACCGAAAGTTGATTAGACGACTAACCAAAACTAACCAAACCTACTAAAATTGATTATAACGTATCGGAATCGATTCAATGACTAAAATGAGTTGAGACAAAGTGAAGCTAACCGAAAATTGATTAAACGACTTACCAAATCTATTAAAATTGATTATAACGTATTAGAACCGACTCAAATGACTAAAATAAGTTGATACTAAGTGAACCTAACCGCGTTAGATCGGGGATTGAGAGACAAATCGAATGCAGTTTTTACAACCACCACTAATGTTATAAATGGTAAAAACGAACGAAACTTGAAGTAATATGCATTTATGTGTTATATTTTGTTAAACTAAACTTACGTCCTAATCTGCTAAAAGTAATTTTTTACATTAGATTGTGTTAAGGGTGGGTGAAGGCGCCTTTTAGTTTCTCACGACAGACTAGTCGTGATTCATATCTTTAGATCGAGGAATGTGAGACGAATCAAATGCAAATGGTCTTTTGCTTTTTACAACCACACTTATAACGTTATAAATTGTAAAAAAGAATGAAACTTGAAGTAATATGCATTTATTTGAAATTATTTGGAATATTTAGGTAAATTAAACTTACGTAATCTAACCTGATCTCACCCAAACTTCTATCAACTATTATATTTCCACTCAATTATGAGTTTTCTCAGATCTCAAATTTAATAAGCGTTGCATTCTTCCTCTGCATTTTCAATGTCTCCCCCGGTTGCGTCTTTGTGAACGACTGTGATTTTTTTTCAGATCGTCACAACCAAAAATTTTACATTTTGAAGGGTACCTTCGGAGATGGTCCGAAATTACAAAAGACAACTAATACCGGAATTATTCGGAGGAAAAGTTAAGGCAGGCAGTAGCAGATGTTAAATCTAAGAGAAAGTCACTAAAAGAAGCGTGGGAATTTTATGGGATTCCTAAATCGACCATTGGTGACAAAGTTAAAGGTATTCATGATAAAAATCCAGGACAGCAACTAGTGCTGAGCGCTGATGAAGAATCAAATTTGGCTCGGGGAGTATTCACTGTAGCAACATGGGGTTTTCCACTAGTGGAATATGATGTAAGAAAAGTTGTGCAGAGCTATCTTAACCGAAAAGGAGTCCAAATTGATCGCTTTCCTAATAATTTGCCAGGAGTAGATTGGGTCAAGAAGTACCTAAATAGAAATAAAGAGTTGTCCGTAAGACTTGCGCAAAATACTAAAAGAAACAGGGCTCAGGTAACCCATGCTACTATTCAAGAATATTTTGATGAATTAAAAGTTTCACTAGAAGGTGTGCCCCCTGAAAATATAATAACTACGACGAAACAAACTTTAGTGGCGATCCTGGAGGAGTCAAAATAGTGTGCAAGAGGGGCAGTAAGCATTGTGATCGAATTATTGACGCAACAAAAACCAGCATATCCGTCATGATGGCGGCTTCTGCTTCGGGAACGTTGCTACCACCCTTTGTTGTTTACAAGGCGAAGCATCGTTATCAAGAGTGGGCGAAACATGGACCCCCAGGATGCCGATATTTATACACACAATCTGGCTGGTTTGATGCCCGAGTTTTCATAGAGTGGTTCCGAGAAATAGTTTTACCATACTTCCGAAATAAAAAAAGAAAGAAGTTAATGATTGGTGACCACTTGTCCTCTCATATTACATTGGATGTCATTGAGAAATGTGAAGAAAATAATATCATATTTGTTCTGCTTCCTGCAAATTCAACCCATGTTTGCCAACCGCTTGATGTCGCTTTCTTTGGACCTTTGGAAGAAATGTTGGAGGCGAATCCTAACCGATTGTAAATTAAAAAGAAGGGGGCCTTTCCAGAAATCCGATTTTCCAGCATTGCTCCATAGAACTTTAAGTGAAATCGAAGCAACTTCTTAGCAAAATATCCTTTCAGGTTTGAGAGCAACCGGAATATGGCCGTTAAACGCAGACCATGTTTTAAGGAGGATCCCAAGACAACAAGATGAAAACAATGAAACAAATGCTTCATTGCTCTCAGAAAGTTTATTGGATTATTTAAAAACATCGAGGATGCCCGAACCTAAAACAAGGACTAAAAGAAAGCGCATAGATGTTAAAGCGGGAAAAGCTGTGGAGATAAGAGATTTCAGTGAACCGGAAGCGAGATTGGAACAAGTGAACTTAGAAGACTCCGATGATGAACCGTTAAGTGTTATAAGGGATCAATTATTATTATTATTATCACAAAAAGAAAAAGTTGACTTACTTGAGGCTGGTCCCTATATCGATGAAGATTTTCCGTTAGAGCACTTTGAAGAAGAAAATTTTACTGACAGCAATTTGAACAAAAATCATGAAATTCAAAACGTTGAACCTGGTATGTTTGTCATAGTAAAGGTTCCAATAGAAAATTCTTCAGATCTGAAATATTACGCAACCAAAGTCATAGAAAAACTATGTAAAGAAACTGAAAGTGCTATATTTTGTGTAAGATTTTTGAGAATCCTTTTTTTTGCAGCACGTCATAGGGGAAGGATATAGTAACCTACATAAAACAATAAGACCAAGAAAAAAGCAAAAAACATCAAAAACTGTCCAAAGTAGCCCCGGATTACGGTA
>MU182013.1:76565-120487 GCA_016904865.1 Pissodes strobi | reverse complement strand
TCTTTTTTTGAAGGAGGGCAGTGTAACGTTGTAAATGTTACTAATTACAGTAGTGCGATTTCCTCCTTTTACTGGTCGATTTTTGTTATCAATACTTTCCCTACCTGACCTTACTTCCGGTGTTCCAACCTACTCGACAGGTACATCTGTTTGGAGCGCTATATGACCGATGTGGTATATATTCTTTTTTGAGAGATTTGATGGCCCTTTTCATCTGAATACCTAAGGTGAGCAGGCCGTTTTCCGTATCGGAATTTATCATTCCTATTTTTGACCCTCAGGTCTGACTACTGCCTGATTGTGTCATTGCAGAATTAAGCAAATCAAGTAGAATATATATTATCTAAAATTTTCGGCAATATCATCTATAAACGTTGTGTGATGAACTAGTGTGGGGTATGTTCGACACGAGTGCTTCTATTTAAGATGGCTAAAGTTATTTACCATTTATCTAGGGTCCTTCTATGGGACAGAAGTCCTTCTATGAATCCAGAATCAAGTAAAGTCGATTTTAATTTATTTAAGTTATTTAATTACCGTATATTTCTTACCGTAATATATTCTTTATATTAATGGATAGGTTATAGTTAGGCAACTGTAGGTAGTTTGCCTAAATTACCATGTATTTCTTACCGTTGTGTATAATTTTAATTAACTAATATATATTCAAATAATTGTACCGTATATAGCTTATCGTTGTGTATCATTTTAATTAATGAAATTATAATTAAACAACTGTAAGCCGTTTGACGTATATCGTTTATATTCTCGTTAATTTTCGCTTCATTTCTTGATCTAGCTATCTTATTTATCGAGCTTACTTAATTTTATCTTTAGTTAGTTAGATAATTCATTTGGCTAGTGTCCGAATAGCTGACTGAGTTAATTTTTACTGTATTTGGTTGCAAAGCTCATGGCAGTAATTTATTTGACATAACTGAAATTTACTAATTTAATTTGTCGCCTTTATATCGGGACCGACTTGAGCTCAATTCGTTTACCTATGGATATTTAACGGCTCTCCGTTGACTTGTGCCGACCAAGAACGAAATGGAAGTGAATATTTTTTACTTTTGTTCGATCTTTGTTTGATTTTTAACCTCACTTTTGTAATGTGTTGTTTATTGTGATATTGCTTTTATCGTTTTTACTGATAGCCAGTCGCTAAATGTGTACGCACCTTTACATACGGATCAAGATAATAATTAAGCGGAATAAACGTAGTAATATGAAAACAAATGTGTCCCAAAAATATTAGCTAAATGAATATCTATATTTGCAATCAATGAAGAAACATTCCGAAATAATACGGGAACTAAAAATTAAACTAAAAAATAATTACTTGCACTTAACTACTTGTCCGTATTTCTTCCAATCTGTGTAAGACCGCACTCCTTCTTTTCCTTAAGTTCTTATTCCTATAATTCGATTGTTACATACCTACTTTCAACCCAACTTACATTAATGCTTGGTTCACTATCTCTTCACATTCGGTTATACCATTATGGAGCATCCGCATGTAATCGTGCGTGACATTTTCTCTTTCAGTCCCTGTTATTCCATCGTGATGCTGAAAGGTCGCCAAGGCTTCCCTTAGTGTGTCCAACTTGGTGGTATCTTCGGCAGATGTGAGATTTGTTAGGGCACTAAGTTGTTTACAAATCTAAAAGTAACAGAGTTCTGGTGAAACAAATGGGTAGTTTAGCATAATATGAAAGTTAAGAGGCGTTAAAGAGGTAGGAGAGAACACGAAGAGTAAAAAACACTTTTGATAAATTATATGAAAAATACTGGAAATAGATTGTTAAATAAGATATTTACCAACAAAAGATATAAAAGAAACTGTTATATTATTTTCAAGTTTAGAATACTAAATTAAACTGTGGCAATTTTCATTTTAAAATGTTTTAAATAACGGTAAAACCTAAAAAGAACTTTAACAATATCCGCCTTGTGAACGACATCAATCATAATGATTTGTAGAAAGCTTACAAACCTTTGTTGCGTCTCCAAAATTCATAGGCTAGTGCTTAAATAAATGTCCACTATTTCCTACTCCTAAGATCTTGCTTTTCTTCACAATATGTTTGCCATCACCTGAGCTCATTAGAAGAAATTGGTTACTGGTTAATATCTAACTAACTAACGTTTGCAAGACGGGTATAACTGCAATTTTTAGTAACGTTAGACGCTGCGCGCTGCTCGAATACCATGTTTTCCAGAAAATACTTTATTCATTCCTCCCATTAACCATTATTTTCTGAACATTTTTTTCGATAATAGCCATTATGTCAACAGCGATTCTGATTTGGAGAACCATTTTTCCTTATTGACTACCTCTTCAGAAGCGTCTCCAAAATTCATAGGGTAGTGTTCAAATAAATCTCCACTATTTCCTACTCCTAAGATCTTGCGTTTCTTCACAATATGTTTGCCATCATCTGGGCTCATCAGGAGAAATTGGTTAGTGGTTAATATCTAACTAACTAACTCTTGCAAGACGAGTCTAACTTCAAATTTTAGTAACGTTAGACGCTGCTCGAATGCCATCTTTTCCAGGAAATACTTTATTCATTCCTTCCATTAACCATTAGTTTCTGAACATTTTTTCGATAACAGCCATATGTCACCATCGATCCTGATTTAGAGAACCATTTTTCTTTATTGACTATCCCTTCAGAAGCGTCTCCAAAATTCATAAGCTAGTGCTTAAATAAATCTCCACTATTTCATAGTCCTAAGATCTTGGTTTTCTTCACAATATGCTTTGTCATCACCTGGGTTTATCAGAAAAAATTGGTTAGTGGTTAATAAATATCTATTTTAATGGTCGACTGTTCACTGTATATTCAGCTTCAATCAATAAAGGATGCAGAATTCCTTCTCTTGATTGGATGCAGTAGCCAGTTGTAGACATTTTACAAAGCTATGGTGTCAGATTAATACAGTTTCCTTTTTAACAAAGTCAGGTGCTATCATCAGGACATACTTTATTAATTTTCCTATTAATCATTAAATTTTATATCACAAAGCAATTCTGATTTAAGGATTGTCGATTGACTATGGTTGGTGTGCTTTCCGTAACCATCCAGTAACTTCTCGAGAGATCATTTGTTAGTGCTTCGGCAAATCTCTACTGTATTCTACTTGCAAGATCTTGCTTCTCTTCAGAATAAGCTTTTGCATCACTGAGGCTCCGCAGAAGAAACTAGTGAAATGTAATTATCAATTATCGTTATTTATAGACATTTTACAAAGGTAACTGCAGGACGATTCTAACGTTCTCTTTAGTAAGGACAGACGCTACTCGAACAATACAATACTAGAAAATATGATGATTTTTTTCGCTTATGGGTAATTGTTCGTCGACAATAACGTCTACATCATTTTTATTTTACGATTCTAATTGGAGCTATTTTTGTCGATTGACTAATGTTGGTCTGTTTTCAATAATCATCCGGAAATTTCTTCCGCAGCCACTTGCCAGTACTTCGGAAAATCTCAACTGTTTCCCAATCATAACACCTTGCTACACTTCACAATATATTTTAACATATCCTGGCATCAACAGAAAAAAGTAATTAGGAGTACTAATATCAAAGCTCTAATTTATCACTATCAAGAAGTTTTCCCTTCAAACGAATTATGCTATTTTTCTAGCTGCCTCATCACGACATTATGAGCTTCTTCTAAAAGGTTCACACCTAATTCCTTACCTTGCGTCGATTTATTTTCTTATAGGTCGGATATATAAGATCCACTTTTAGTTGGTATTTTTAAGTCACTGGACACTTGCTCCCAAAATGTTATTGAAGTTAAGGACAATAATAAATGTCTCGGAAATAGGAGACCAAGAAAAGCCTAAAAATCCTTAGAAACTTTTCCTGCATTTATCCTTACACTATCGTTAATCATATTAACTCAAAAGTCTTCTCGAATTGTGTCCATAACTTTCTTAGAACTTCTAAATCCATTTTTCTATTTGTAATTAATTTAATGTCATAGTTATTTATATGAAAAATGGTCGTCAAGGGAATGGTGTGTTATTATTGAACTCGTTGACTTAAAATTAGTCCAGGAAACACCCTTTTAAAGTAAGTACATAACATTAAGTAACACCCTGCATTAAGATTAACAAGTAAATTGGTAAAACAACCTGTATAATTATTTAACAAAATCTCTTAAAGTTTTTAGGGGATATGACTTTCTAAAAAATCAAAATGAACCAAAATGAGCTAGTAGTAATTTCGAAAAAATAATTAATGCAAATATGTCGAGGAATTATTTGAATTCAGAAATTAAAGAATCAGATATGATGATACTGATACAATTGGTTCTTCTATAATAAGGTTGGCAAGAGCTCTATGCTTAATCAAAGATGGAAACGCTCTTTACTTTGCTAAGGTTAATGGCAAATTATTTAAGCTTCGAGGTAATAGAAATATTTGCATATTATCGAAGTTCTTTAGTGAATCCAAATGCCTTACTTGCAGAAAGTTGTTGCTATAACGGCTGTATCCTTTTGCGGTTGGCCTGGAAGTGAAATAACCAGTCCAATAATTATGGGCTGATGACGCATATGGAAAGAAGTCATCAGTTTTAAGAGGCGCCTCTAACTTGCCGTTAGTAGATTCGTATACGGCATTGAGATAACATGAGGGGGTTGAGTAGATCACGTTATATTTGATTCCATCAAAGTCTCTTCCGTTCATGTATCTGAAATAGAAATGTTGGTGTGGGAATTGAAGAACATTACAATAGTTTTTGAAACCAAAATAATTTAAGTGAAGATTTTCAAATATTTCATAATGAGAACAAAGGCTTGAAATTAAATTTTCTTGAGTCATTTGCAATAAACAAAATTGAAATTCAGATTATTTACGCATGGATCAAATAGAACTAAACCGTTTACCTCTTCTAAATCAAAATGGATAACTAAGCCTAAATCCAGGATGGTCAAACAAAAACCCGTCCGTTATTGATTTTAAGCTGAAAATTTTTATTATACTTTTAACCCTTCAACTTCAGCTCATAAGCAAGGATGAAAGTTACTACTCCCAGAATTTTCAATGGAAGTACCAATGAGTGATAATTCATTTTAAAAATATTTTTACCCTAATTATAACCCACAAGTTCTTCCGCTCGCGAGTCAACACGCGTTTTGTAGCGGCTCCTTTATCGCCATTTTGGGTGAACATGTGGCTATTGTTCAGTGACCGTAGTTTCTCCCTGAGGAAGAATCGGGTGTCCTAGCCAGAAGAAATTCCCATTGACGCCGGTATCCAGGCTGGGGAGACCGGATATTCCTGTGGGTCCATTTCTGTCTGTGCTTGCAAGGTTCAGCTTACAGCTACCACTTTACGCACTTGACACCTTAAATGATCAAAAGTATAGTGCCATTGAGCCAACATTTCTTTCAGCAGACTCTTTTCACCGCCGCGCTGGATAACAGGGAGGCCTTTTCCACACACCGAAATTCGGCAAGAGGAGAATGAAATGGAACAGTGGACTATTACTGAGGTCAGATGCCCTTAGTTGGGCAGCCCGAAATATCACAAACCAAGTTTCTGGGCGAATGCCGCCCAGCGCAGCCTACACGTACAGGAGCAGCAGCCTAATCTACAAGTTTGAAGTGGCTCCAATTATCTTCGTTGATATACCGGCTTTTCAAAATCTATCGGAAGAGCTTTAAAAATGAGATATCACTGAATCTTTTTGATGGGGATGAGTTCTGAATAGTCTATTAAAATTTAATAATGCTCCATGCATTAAAATAAACTTTGTTCAAAGCGTTGTCTTACGTTATGTAACATTTCGGGTGTATACGATTTGGCAAATCAACCTGTGATTAAGGCTGGCTAGCATAGACTTAATTTTTTTATTGGGATCAAACCAGGTGGCCTTCAATATGACCTCTTCTTCTAATCCAGTCTTGGGAAAAGTTTCCATCTAAAAATTGGCGCATCGGTTGGACGAAATGAGGAGAATGCTGGAAAATTTTGGTTTAATGGTCTTCTTCAAATTTGATTATTATTCTAAGATTGTTGACTGAACAGCATTCTTCAACATGTCCAGATATATTTGCCATAAAATTGGCCAATTAAGTGATCTCAGTAAATGCTCACCCAGGCATTTAATTTTTGGGGATAGTACATCTGTACCACAGCTTAGTATAACAATCAGCTGGAAGTCTCTCGGCCGGCACCATTGAAATATTAGCCCGGAACAGAAAAAGATGCAAGATAGGCGAAACTCGCGCTGTCGCTCTCGCACCGGGGAGAGAATCCAGCGCCGTATTAAGGATATTTTATTTTTGAATTACAGTACCGTATTTTCAGGTTATTGGTTAAATTCGGGTGCTAGGTGCTATGCCGATTATTAGTGATTATCGTATTCATGAAGGAAAAATAAATTAATAAACATATTGGAACAATGCAAAGACACTATTTATTTAAGAAGAGTTATACATGGTGTAATTTCACAAGTCGAAAAATAAAACAAACATAAAATATGATCAAACCACAAATAAACATTAGGTAATTAAATTAAAATAAATACAAAAATACATACATTTGAAAGGAATCAGTAAAAAATGCAATGATTACATGGGTATTTGGAATATTTTACAATTTTATTATTTATTTCTTAGCAATAGATACACTATTTGAGGCAATAAATTGACATCAAAACCGTTTGTGACTAAAAGTACCTACACTATAATAATTGTATTGATTCCTCCATATGATTAATTTATTTGTTTTATATTTTTAAAATTAAAGTTAATATTTTTATAAGAGTATAGTACATGCGAACTCTTAAATATAATTTTTACTCCGACTGCCTTGATAATGGGCAAAAACGCACTAACAACTGCTCTTGAAAACTGGACATTTCAAACATCGCGTGAAAAATATACTTTGCATACGACGTGGGCAAAGTGTACTTTTCACACGCTTATGCGGGTATTTAGATGAAAGAGCTTCGTCTCCGTTTTAGAGCTTCGCCCTCAGAGGCCCATTCCCAGATCTGTAAAAAAGTGGGCTCAATTTTAGGGCTTCACCCCCCCAGAAGCCCCTTTTTGCAAAACTGTAGAAAATTGAACTCCAGGGTCCCCCTTTTAAGGCTTGGGGCCAATTTTAGGGCTTCGCCTCAGGAGGCCCCATTTTTTATCTGTAAAAAATGGGACTCCCGTACCATAGGCCACATTCTAAGGTTTTGCCCTCCCTGGGGCCCCATTTTAGGGCTTCGCTCCAGGGGGAGAACCTCGTTTCCAAATGTGTCAAATATGAGACACCCACGCCGGGGGGGCCCATTCAAAAGATTCGCCCCCAGGGACCCCATTTCAGGGCTTTGGGCCTTAAGGAGTCCCAATTTAGGGCTTCACCCCCGGATGCTACCTTTTCCGAATATGTCAAAAATGGGTCCCCCGGGGGAAGGCAAAGCCATACGAGGAGACGTCCGATGATTGGCACCTTTTTCCAAAGATATGAAAAGAATAACTCCAAAATTTAAGGGCGAAACCCTAAAAGGACGCCACGGGTAGGGTGTTGTCTCAGCCCTGGCATGTCAATAGCTACTCATTAACTAGTTACATAAATTGCTGTAGAAGTGTTTGTATGGTCTTTGTAAACTAGGTATATATCTGATAAATATTATATAATATTAATATTATTTGCATTCGTAGAAAAAAGTACAGTATGTAACGTGTGTGAAAAATCACTTTTCACACGAGTGTGAAGTTTGATGGCACGAGCCGTAGGCGAGTGACATAAATTACACTTCAACACTTGTTGCACAATATACTATTACTGCAAATATTTTGAGAAAATTCTCACTTTTTCCGTCGAGTGTGCTATGAATGGTTATGGAAACCGAAGATAAATAAATGACAGTTGTGCGTTTGTTACAGTTTGTTGCTGGCATTCCTGTTCTAAATATGCCCGAAGCCCGAATACAATATGTCAAAACTGACAGCCATTTGCAAATTTCAGAACAAGTATAGAGAAATATGTGCATTTAATTTATAAAAATGGGGCTGTAGAAATAGTTCTGTGTGTTTTTCGAACGCAAAATAATATTGCCGTTTTCGAAAGATTCTTTGTCAGGCGGTAATCCGTTACTTTGCGCTTTAAACATACAAATAACTATTACCAGTATATAATTACGAAGTAAGTTGATGACATAAAGAATGATGGCATGATATGACAAAACATTCATTGCTTTGCACAGACATGCCCAATAAGAATATCCAAGTTGAAATGTGGACGCAACAAAACATCACAGCTTTGTACTAAGCCGTGAAAATATTACATATATCGTAGTTATAATTAGATACTTACCTCTTTTTATCAGTTGGAAACCGAAAGAAGCTCCTATCACAATTATACTTTTTATTAATACATCCTTTAGCGGCACAAACGTGTCCCATCTTTGAGAAACTCATGATATCGCTAGTTATAAAAACACGAAATCGGTATCAACACTTTTAACTACGCCTATGTTCAATTAATTCAAAATCTAAGGAACAAATAACCGCTACCGACGCTAGTGCCGTGATCTTCCCCATAATGGCGCCATGCGCAAGGATCGGCGCAAACCGTTCTCACGAGCGGAGTGTCCTAGCTGATTGTACTAAGCTGTGTCTGTACTTCATGGAACTCTCTATGATTTTCATGTGATCAATATCGGCAGTCATGCCTATGGACAATAATATATGGTACTTTCAAGCCAAGTCAACTGTTTTTGCTCATCCAGTGGTCGTATGAAAAAACGATTTTAGGATTATATAAATTAAAATCATATTTTTTGAACCGATAATTATTTGTTAATTAATAATATTAGGGATTTTACTCACTTAATAAGTTTGTCCATATTAAGAAAATTTTTGCCTGCATATTGATATTGGAAGTCATCACCCATTGGCACTAAAATATTATTAGAAGAATATCCTTTCGCTGCTGGTGTAATCCAATTAGTTGTAAAATCTTGTACCTAAAAATGTTAATTTTTGTGAGATTATTAACATAGAATAGTTGGGAGTAAATCTTTGTTGGCGCATAAATCAGGATACATTGAACGATCTTGATCCGTCTATTTCCTATTAATACGAACTTGGAATCAAAAAAAATCTCAGCTAAGTTCAGTACGCGCATAAAGGAAAGATAATAAATGAGATGTCTACAAGGTGTCTGTAAAAGGTCTGTATAAAACGCCGACACAAATTCATGAGGCTAAAATATGAGGATCTAGCATTACCTTAGTCTAAAACTTTTTGTAAGTATTTATTTTAATAGCATGATTTGTATTAAATTTGGCACTTAGGTTTTTTTGGGATGAGGAATCGAGATTTGATCACAGTTTCGATTATATTGCAGTGGTCAACATCAGCAGCACTTTGTATATATCTAGAGCTTCATATTTTTGTATGCCTTGGTATGTTACATGTTTAGTCAAAAAAGTACATCAAGTAGGTGTCGCTTTGAGCAGCCATTTCTGGAATAATCCAATTGAAAAGGTTTATTGTTAGCTGAAACTCAACGTAGCGCTTTTCACATTTTATCTAGGTTTGCGACTGGACCAAGGAACGGCCAATCACAAAAAAAAACAATGATAAGAGTGAACTGGGAAAAAAACAATGGAATTAACACACCCAAGTCAAAACAAACCACTCGGGGCTCAATAGCTGGGACAGTCCCGATATATCGGGACAGATGGCAACCCTATACATATAGAGACCAACTTGAGACTGTCGTTAAAGTAAAATAATGAGATTATAGTTATAATCTCTAAAATTTGGTTGGCGTAGTAACACTGCTCGGCCGAACGAGCCCCTATGAAAGTGAGACAGCATTTCCAAATATCAGACACATTCACCATTAATGCAGGCGTGCCTCAGGGCGCAATACTGTCACCAACTCTGCTCCTCATCTATATTAATGACCTGCTGACCGAAACCAATAATCCTGTTTACAGTTTTGCAGATGAGAGTACCCTTATCGCCTTATTTAAATCAGAAAAACCTTTACCAGCGACTGAGACTTATCACCGCAAACAGGAGCAGATTACAACAATTAATCAAGATCTAGAGAAAGTTCGAACCTTGGGCGAGGGAAATTTGGTCCAGTTCAATGCAACAAAATCCCAAGCAGCCACGTTGACCAAGAAAGCCAATACGGCAGGCCCTGACATTATGACAGGATCGACCATTCCTTCATCCTCGTCAATCGGACTACTGGGTGTCTTGGTCAACAGCAATATGTTCTGGCATGACCACGTTGCTAACATTGCAAAATCAGCCTCGCAGAAGCTTGGTGCGCTATTTCGCAACAAAAACTGTATACATCGCAGCAGTTGCTCTTGCTCTACAAAGGTCAAATAAGACTGTGTTTAGACACCTGAAGTGATCCAGGATCTGAATAGTCTGGAACACCGCAGACAAGTTGCCAAGATTTCCCTGTTGTACAGATATCTTCCCAGGACTTGGCTCGCCTCATTCCGCCTCCAACAACGCCTGTCAGACAGTCACGACAGACGGCAAGAGCACACCCGTTCGTTGTACAACTGGTAACACCTAGAACATCGCTTTACAAGAATTCTTTTGTTTGGCGTAAAGCATCACTGTGGAGTACTCACTAACAGGACCTCTGTTTCCTCCTAATTACAACCTACAACTATACAAGAACCGTGTCAATCAACATCTTCGCTCAGACACCGCTCATCGAGTGCCATAGGATCTCCCTTAAGTGTATGTGCCACTGCCATAAAAAATCTGCTTAGTTCCAAAGCAATGGAGTAGGTAAGTTTTAGACGTAGGAAAAATACCAATATATGACAATGCGATAAGGGATAGTTTTAAATGCTCCATATTGGCATTTTATACGTAAAATTATCACTTGCTCTCACTAAAATTGATATAGTTTCTATACTCGGAATTTGGTACGAGCTGATATGAGGGCCATACCAATAAATTACAAATATGTTTTTTATATAGCAGACGCGAGTAATTGACATTAATATGTTAGATCATTATTTTTAGAAGATACACGCTTTCTTTAATTTATCAGTAAATTCAATGATTTAATGCCGCCTTTGTCATTCCTTAAGTGAGAAAAATACAGATTATCAACCGGTGAGCGCCTAAAGTTCTATTTTTTTCTATTATTTCTAGTAATGTATACCTTTTGTTCCACATTATATTCAGGACTATTTGGATCATCGATTATTGGTTCATCGGTACATTGTATATCAAAGCATAATCCGCTAGGGGCGCTGTAGTGTCTGAAGAGGACATTTGTATAAATATCAGTAGTTTCTCCTGAAAAATAATATATATTTGCTATAAGTATTAGCCATAGGAATTGTAAATTGTGTTATGTTTATAATTGGCTTATTTTTCTAATATACGTAGAGATTGTGCTACATCCATTATCGGCATAATAAGAGAGAGTAAGATTGAAATAGGAAATCTTACTCATCTCGTTCATTTTTCGGGACGCTAGTACCCAAAATGGTTGAAAATAACCTAAACCTTTGAAAATCGGGCTTTAACCTTCGTACGCATTGATATATTACTTATATTGTAACTGAATCTAGTTAATTTGTTTCATCAAATTATTTCTTATGTTTTATAAATCCACTGGTTGGGTTAGTTAGACAAAAAAAGGATATCGCATAGACATTGCTGTCCCACTCGACGCTAATATCCAAAAAAAAACGCAGTGGAAAAACGACGAAACCTAAGAGAACTGAAGATCAATGAAAACGTAGTCAGTCAATGTGTCAAAGCTATAATACTGGGTACAGTAGCAATGGTACGAAAAGTACTTGGATAATGTTTTGATCGCTAGCCGATCCGACAAAGACCAACCGAAGTAATCGTGAAAAAAATAAAAATAATAATATCCTGGCACGGGGGTAGTTGGACGTTGGTTCGGCTGCTTTGGGGCGTGACGTACTCACGGGTCCGAGTTGCCTGGCAGCAGGTAAAAAATGCCGTATCACCTGCGTTAAAGGGGGACACCCATGAAAATGTAGAACAACCGAAGCCTCGGAGAAAGGTCGCTGCCTGGGGATCGCCAGGGCATGTCTGGAGCCGGAGCTGGACATGATAGCTTGCGGAACGTCGGTGGCAGAGTGCTGAGGAGGCGGGCCCCTGCTGCACAAGAAGCTACAACTTCACAACCATAACAACGACACAGGTGTCACCTAAGGACTCAGATACCGCTCGTTGAGGGTGCGAAAAACGAGAAACGACAAACCATCGCCTATCGACAAGGACTGCATACTGAGATTATCCAGAACTGCATGTAACAGAGCAGAGAGTGGCAGATCAATATCATGTTATCATTAGAAACAATCTCATCCCAGTTGCGAGACTTAACACCATCAAACAAGAAGTAGAACGCGAACTGCCAAACCTGCACAACAACAGCAAAGATACTGAGGATCATGATGATGATGAGAATGAGAATCACGATAACAACGAGAACGGTGAACAGGACGGAGACGGTAGAAATGTGGGTGGGACGCCTGAAGTAGCAGAGCAACAGCTGAATGGTGGGGCATATGATTTAAATAGAGATAATCTGGACACCGCAGGATTATTCGAAACACTTCTCTCAGAGATAAGAAAGCTAATTGTAGAATACAATGGCACCGACCCACAGTGGGACGGATTCGCTAATTCGCGATCGAAATATATTGCTTCAATACTAATAGCTATATTTAGCTGTAATTGCGGTATTACCTTAGCTAACCTAACATAAAATAACCTAACCAAACATAACCTCACCTAAACTGATTGTTTAATTGTGCGGTAATTGTTTTTTTTACTATAAGTGCTTGAAGACTTATTTTGCGGTAAAATAAAGGAGAAACCCGCCAAATCTTTAGAGCTGACGTAATTAATTTGTAATCTGGTTAAAGGATGCGCATTTTAAAATAAAAAAAATGGGAAGTTGTAAAGGTAAATATCTTTTCCCTATATAAAACATGTTGATTAAAAAATTAAAATATTTGTTCGAATACAACTTAGAATAGTAAAAAATGCTATAGTAATTCTTCCTTTTCATCTTCATCGTCCTCTTCTTCTGCTTCTAAGTATTATTTTTCATCATCTGCTTCTTCTTCTTCGTCCACACCTTCCTCTCTCTCATTCTCTTTTCCGAATTCGTCTTCTGTTGTAACAATTAACGATCGCATTTCTGCGTCAATAACTTTCACTTTTTATTTTCAACAACTAAAGCTACTAAGGTAAGGGTCAGAGCTGAGCAAAAGCCTATTGAATAGTCTTCGTTGACTTTTATTCCACTGATTTTTCGTGCATCTCCTTGCCGATATTTTCTGATATCCTTGTTTATTGCTTCTTGGGCCTCTTCCGAAAGTTCACCAATGGGTAGCAGGCAGGACCTTTTTAACAATAATTGGGCCATGTATTAACAGCTTGTGCACAGATATAGGCATGTAGTACCAGTTGTCGTGGTTGCCTCAGAAAGTAATTGTGCTACAGCTACCTTACCAGGTTCTTTCAGTTTCATGGCAGTGGCAAAAGACAATTCTTCGCTGGTCTTCTTGTTCTGTTTTTCAGCGTTTACTTATAACTGAATACTCATCGAATTCTTTAGATGGTCGGTCGGCTACAATAATTTAAAATTTTAGAGAGAGAAATTATTTAAAAAAAAACCTTACGTTTTAATGTAGAGGCTACATTTGACGTAGAAGAGGATCCTTGTAGACAGCGAATAACTACCTCTGGGAAGACAATTTCTTTCTCTAGCCATTTCTGGTATTTCAGTAAAAATCGTTCATTACATCGGTTCACACTTTTCCAATTTGAGAAATAGGACGCAAAAAATGAATTTCTAATAAATTGCGTCAAAGTTGTAGTGGCATTTGAATTGCCATTTGTTTTAAAGTGTTCTTTCAAAAAATCTAAGACACAGTTTTTACACTTTTTCACCGTTTCCGATGAAAATTCCTTCATTAGTTGATGTAGTTTTAACCTTGTTATAGGCATGTTTAATGTCATAAAATGTCCAAACTTAACACAATAATTAGCACGAAAACTAGCAAAATAAATAAAAATAAAATTACACAGAAATCACAGAACACCTCTTCTGTACGAAAACTTTAGAAGAACTGAACTTATTCGGTTTACAGCGCATACCGCATAACATTAATCCCACTACCTGCCCGTTTAGGCATTAATCCCCCCCAATAATCACCCCCCTGCCCAAACGGGCAGGTAGCAGCAGCCCCTCTAATTTTTATTCCATTCCTGGAAGTGCAAGAAACCCAAATACCATTAGTTTGTAATCTATTGGCGTCTATTACTTAATGAAATTACAGATTACTTCTTAGAAGTCTACGAAAATACATGGCTAATAATATCAAACACTATCACAACTTTATATATACCAAAATGTAGCCAAAAGATCATACTTTCACTTTGTAACCGAATTAATATAATATTATTATTCTGCTCGTTTTTAGGAGTCGGCAGATTACCGCTTTTTCGTCAGTAATATTAGCATTAACTGAAATTCAGCGATTCTTTAAAGTTTAACAACTTATATATTTTCTTTGCATTCTACAATGCATCTAATTTTTTGTCAGAAGTTTATTGGTGGTCTATTGAATAATATTTGTGAATTTTAGCGTCAAAGGATAAATTAAAAATTTTGGATTTCGATCGCGAATTAGCGAATCCGTCCCACTGTGCGACCCATTAAGTAGACCACCATTACCTAGAGTGAACCCCTCAAAGAAACTAGGAATCGTCCTTACTATTATGAACCACCGAATTCTGCCAAACTATATCACCCAGGCGAACACGTTGGACCACTTCCATATGTTAATCTACTGTGCTGGAAGGGCTGCCCGAATCCTGGGAACCAAAGTACGAACAATGGGAACGACGCAAACAGTGGACGAGCCACAAACACCTCATTGGGAAAGAAGATTGAATGCTAGGATTGATGACATAGGAAGAGATATAAGAAGGCTAAAAGAGTACATCGATGGAGTAAGGTCGCATAGGCTGGAAACTTGCATTCGATCAATCATGACCCGATATCGAATCCATGCTCGTGATGATCCAGAAAACCAAACACATCAGCAATGTCTTGACACTTTAAAACAAAAATTATCTGTATTTGCAGGCTGTTTAAAGAGGTAAAAATTGAGAAATAAAAGAAATCCGTAGATGCTACCAAGGAACCGATGACACGTAAAGGGTTCCCTCAGAGCTTATTCCTTTTGATATCCGGGATATCTGGGATATGTGAATGTTCCCTTTAGAGGTAGTGCAAATGCTGTAAGACTAAATCATAATAATAATAATAATAATAATAATAATAATAATAATAATAATAATAATAATATTAATAATAAAAATAATAATAATAGTAATGTTAATATTTTTTATTTAATATTAAATGAAATTCAAGTGTCAATAAATAATGCCCGAACCGCGTCTAAAGTTTAATTACTTTGCCTAAGGATAAATCAGGAAAATGTACAACAATCGCACCTACCAAACGCCTTATTAAAATATAATAACTTACTATTGGAATAGAACCGAAATAAATGGCATTTTGTTTAACTTCACGAAAACCCGAAATCAGACTTGAACCGCAGCTGACTTTTACTTTCATTTCTTTCGAGCGCATAATAACGCAAAATTAGATAAACTAGCTACAAGGAATATCAGCCATTGTAAACTTCACAAACAGATTCCCTCTACAAAGCACCATCGCCAGAGGGCATTTCTGTTAAGAATATTTGGCGGGCATTCAAAAATCATGTTAACTGGAATAACCAATTTTAATTATCCTAATTTGGAACACCAAAAACCGAGGTTGGAATTTACAAAACATATTAAACGCTACTTGCCACCTTAAATTATTTGGCGACTTAGGAATTTTAAGTGTTCGTAGTAATTTAAATTGCTCGACATCTGCTAATTCCAGATTTTACGAGGAGAAAAACAAGTCTTGAAAGATGGTAAAAAATGATAAAAAATCCTTTAGAAAGAGTTATTCAGGAAATATTCTTCATGCGCGATAGCACGATACCATGTCCAAAAGGGGCCTGGAAAATTAGTCTTTATTTATCTAGTCATAACTAGTCATAACTGGAGTTTTCTGAACATATTTAGATCAACTACTGATTTAATATGAAAGTACTCCCTATAAATTGTGTGCTCCCTTAAAGTCGAAATCTCAACGTATTTTAAAAGCGGAAAGTGGTTTGGCCTAATATCATTTCATTATAACTAAAATTACATTTGAGGAAAGAAAAGGTGGAATGAAGTTAGTGACTAAGTAGAGGAAAAGGGGTCGTTGCCCATGGTGTCTAGGTAAATTATTTTCATAAAAATAGGGCGTCGACACACTGGTAATGCGAGTCCGGTGAACAGAAAATAAACAGGAATTGAAGACAAGGTCGCTAATACAGTAGGTAAGCAAAAAAGGTGTAATAGGTGTTCATTTCAGCATTTTGATAAATGTATAGCACTAGCTGATAATCATTAATCCTGAGCAATTTGACAACATGAGGAAATGCGGTAAATGTGTTTTACATATCAAATTCTTTTATTCTTATGAGAAATGGTCTTCTTCTTCTCCAGCCTTCCCTTGCCTACAACTGAACAGTTCTCCATGTCTTTTTAATTTTTGTGGACCTTGCGCGTTTTAGAACCAATCTCTTCCAACTATTTTCTTGATATCATCTATCCGTCTTCCTTATGGTCTTCCTCTGCTTCCCTACATTCCTCTTGATCGTTATTTTGACACCTTTGCTGCGGTGCTGTCTCATCACATGCCCAACCGAATGATATTTCAGTTCAGTCATACGTTTCATCACGTCCGTCGGTCACTAATCTCTTTATTACTAATTTTGTCTCTTAGCGATATTCCTAGCCCTGGACACTCCATGGTTCTTTATGTGGTTCTAAGATGAGTGGTACTTTGTTGCCATCTTTTCTAGCCCATATGTGACAACTGGGAGAATATAGAAAACATACACTCTTTTCCTCAATTTTACTGAGGTGGATTTTATATGATGGAACTTCTCAAAGGCAGCTCAGATGAGTTTTGTTCCACATGTCACTTCTGCATTTTAGTTTTCTTCGCTCAGTTTGATGACATGACCAACGTAAATATATTCCCCAACCTTTTCGATTATATGGTTATCTATTATCAGCACTCATTATTTTGGCTTTGTTGGTGTTCATTTTCAATCCGATTTCACTGGATGCTTCTTTTAATTGTTCTAGCATATCGCCCATATCATTTGGATCGCTTGTCATGAGTACGATATCTCAAACAAATCGAAGGTAATTTAAATAATCTGCGTCAACGTTTGTGCCTTTTTCTCTTTATTTTAGTATCTTAAAACATCTTGAATAGCTAAGATAAATCGTTTTGGAAATATTATATCTCCTTGACGTATTCCTCTTTTTAAATTTTTTGTTGGTCAATATTCTCACATGTCAATTTCTATTTTGATCAAATCTTGCACTGTTCGTTTCTATTGAGTGCAACGCCTTGTAAAAATCTACGAAGGCCAGGTGAATTTAGTGTGCTCGGTTGCTTTTTCTATTAAAGTGCGTAATGTTTGTAAGTGATCTATGGAGCTGAATCCTCTGCGAAAGCAGGGCTCATCTACTGGTTAATAGAAATCGGGTTTATTTTTTGACCGATTAGATTTAAATTTCCTTCTCCACTCTGCTGCCCCGTAATTTAAATATATGGTGGTTATACGATCTTCACCGAGACATTTTTTAATTACATCTTCTCTAGAGCATTTTTATCTCATGCATACTTTCTGATATCATAGTAAACCCGAAAAAGTAAAAAAAAAAACGAGTCTTTGATGAATGTGGAAATAAAATGAAGAAATAAGAAATGCAGTTGAAGAAAAAAAAGTACAATGGGTACCAGTGCAGAAAGCCATGAAAAGTGAAAATAAAATGAATATTGCAGGATGATCTGTTGTAATGGAAAAAGACATTGTTTAAGTAAATGAAAATGATATATCTGTCTATAGTAGGCTCCAAATAATAAAGCAAATTCCAAACATGATAAATCTTGCTAATGTACCTTGTAGCCGAAAAAGCACTCATTTGACCACCCTGTACATATTGGCTTAATGCAATTTACAAATTGCCTTCTATTATGATTACTTTAATATTAAACATCATCCAGAACTTTTAAGGTTTGAAAAATTATAATTTTTATAAACTATTAATAAATTTTTGTTTTTTTAGCTATATTGCATTTGTCAATATCTGAGGTGTCAATTATCGAATTGTTAATTATTGGATAGTTAAATAAATTACATGCCAATTACTGATGCAAAAAGGGACCATAATAAAAATTAGTTTTTTATTTAAAAAAAAGTTATTGCTGTAATTATGCAAATCCTAACCGTGCAGGATTAAATTGGAATACTTATTAGAAATTGAAATATTGGCTCTAATAATGTCAGTAATAGGCATTTAACCTTATATACTGCCAGAAATTAAGTGCCAAATGCCGATTATAAAAAATGATATTTACTACAGCTTCGTTGAGCATCGACTAGTAGTAAAGTGTGGCAAGTATAACTGGAACAGCGGAAAGAATGCGGGCAAAAAATTGGCGATGTTGTCGAGTAGTTTTTTTGAGAACTAATATTTATACCTATTATTTAGATAAACACATAATTTAATATACTCACTAACTCATTGAAAATAAAAAGTAATATCCAAACTGGAACTTTACTATTACTTCAACTTTAATTCATAATCTATTTTACACATTATCAATTTAAATAAATTTGCGACATTTATATCTATTTGCCCGATACATCCGGCAACAAGTGCGTCAAGTTCCCCTCGTCCTCGTGACAAAGTGCATCAAGGCGATTGGCTGCAAGTCATTTTTCCTCTCTTTGCTTCTCAGACGTCGCTGTTCCAAATAAGTTTGCCACACTTTAGTACTTTTAACTATCTCTCTAACTAGCCCTTGTAGCATTGATTATGCGGTATAAGCTTTTTTCCTAAACTATAAACTTGCTCACTGCTGGAATACTTACCTAAATTATCAGGGCTACCTCGCCAAATAAATTCCATCGTTCTGTTGGCTATTCTTAGGTTATGATCTTGATAGTCGATTCTATTTAAGAAGAATCCATCGAATCCAAGTTGAGCAAACATAGAGGCCATTTCTCTGCTGTGCCCAAATGGATCTATTTGCCATGCCACACGTGGTCGACCACATTCTCCGAATGTATCGTTAAGTTTCCTTTAAGAGATTAATAAGTAATTTTTAATTGGCATCGCACTTTAGGAAGAGAGTAACATGTTCAATAATGGAACTTGAACGCCCTTCAGGTTGCTATGAAGTTGTAACATGATACCTGCGATCACAGTCAACTCATAGGTTACAGATTTCACCTATCTGTATAGTTCAAAGATGTGTTGGAAGATTGCTTTTTTATTATTTCTGCATACTCTTCTATGTGTTGTTCTATTAATAATCCCGTCAGTCAATATGTGGTAAAAAAATATAATTATTCCAACTTTACATGCAATGGAGTAAGCTGTAATTTTAGAAAATTCATGCAAGTAACAAGCATAGAGATACCGCTGAGACAAGAAATTCTCGTCTCACAACGAGATGAGAGATTTCATTTCCCTCCAGATTTTTTTAGATGAGATGAAGTATTTGTCGAGGTTTTCGACGAGAATTTTTGTAATCATATACGTAACATTCATTTTTCAGGCTTTTCGGCTTTTTTAGAGTCAGCAAGTTCAATGAATATACCTACAATATTCTAAAGTGTTTATTTATCATCGTAATCTTCTTTACTTTCATATTCAATCTCTTACTACAATTTAATGGTGGCTTTTAGAATTTGTCCTAATTATTAAAACTATTGATCATAAATTCAGCAAATAAACCTCACCTGAGACCCCATGTCATTTGGTCTATAGTAGTTTGGTAATAGGTCGTCGCTTCATCATTCATGGACCATCCGCCACTAATAAACTCAAGCTGTCCATTGTTGACCAAATCTTTTACTTGGTTTCTTATATTTTCATCTTGCTGTAGCCACCATTTCCAGAAATAGCCTGTCTCGACGTAAATGAATCTAGAATTCGAAGGTATTTGTATTTTTTCAAGGTGTCTATGAAGTGAAAATAGCATTATAAGTTCATATTATCATATACTTTTTTTTCCTGAAGCATTTGGAAACATCAAATACGAAAAGAAAACTCTCTTAATGAATGTTAGATGCAATCAAAAATACTTTTATAAGAATAGGGAACTTTGTAATATTATTCATAATTATATTTCCTCTTGATTAAGGCGTATCATACTATATGTAAGGAAGCGACGGCTAATAGGGCTCAGCGGACAATTATTGCGCTCACTCATTTTAAACCAAAACCATGCTTTAATCGGATTTGTGTATTAAAGTAGTGCAACATTCCGAATTCGTTCAATAAAATCAGTAAATTAACCAACTTAAGATTGGTGGTATGGGTTTATGGCTAGGAATCTTGAAGCAACTTCGCTAAACAGAGTGACAGTTGGGGCAATTACAATAAGTGAGTGCAGCGGGTGAGTTCGTGCCTCCGATGTTTATTTTCGCTCGACTTAGAATGGCTTCTGGCTTGGAATGAAACGGTTCAATATGCCAACGCTCCAAAAATGGTTGGAATAACTTGGATTTGTTCAGACATTTGGTACATTTTACAATTGCAAGTAAAAAAAATCCGGTTCTTCTTATCCAGGATAATCACGCCAGTCACTCAGTGCTCTTTAAACACTTATAACTTTTGTCGGAATAATGGCGTAAATATGTTAAGTATACCTCCTGCTGGAATATTTTCAATGAACCCTAATATATTTAGTGACCTAGATTACTCAGTAAGCGAACCTTATCAAGAATCCACAAATAATTTGGCGAATAGCAACAGACAGACAGTTCCTGCTCTAGGACTCAAACAAAGACAATTCTTTAACAAGAAAGTATTCAACCAATAGCTGGATGCTCCGGGATTCAAACAAATACAATTAGGCCAAAAAGGGTCGTTGGTTGTAAAGTTTTGTTTTCACAAATTTTACCCAAACCTGTTCCCAAGATAACATTAACCACAAAAGTTATAAAGAGATAGAAACAAATGTCAGAAATTCTAACGTCAACCCCTAATAAAAAGCAGCTTGAGATTTTGTAAGTAAAAAGGAAAAATAATTAGAAAAGTCAGCAGGAAAAATAAATGGAAGTAACAATGAAAAAATGCAAACCAGAAAAGAAAAACACCAAAAGAGAAGTTTTTGAAAGTGAGTCATCCAGGGATGATGAAGAGCCCATTGTCGATGACGATGAAATGGACGGTATCGAGATGTCTGATAACCCAACTATTTGGGACCGCTCAGAAAAGTCAGCAGGAAAAATAAGTGGAAGTGACAATGAAAAAATGGAAACCAGAAAAAAAATACCAAAAGAGATGCTTTTGAAAATTAGTCATCTGGGGATGATGAAGAGCCCATTGTCGATGACGATGAAATGGACGGCATCGAGATTTCTGATAATGAACTATTTGGGACCGCTTCTTGTCCAAAGTCGTAATTTCTAATTTCAGATGCAATAAAACAAAAAGAGCAATCAGATGAAAATGCATCATTTGCAATGAACTTGGGAAGAATGAGCTTTGGTAGTGGGCCCACGCAAGCTGCACAGTAGCATATCGACCACATTGATATATTTGCGATTTTTGCAAACTTTAATTTTTGAAGAAAAAAATTAAATATTTAGTTGAAATAAAGGTACAAAATGGCCTCATTTATGTTTGCGGTTAACTTTCCTACTTGCCTATGTGTATTTTGAATAATACAATTTATTTTTCTATTCACTTAGACAGTTATTATGATTTGTCATTATTAAGCCTAATTGCACTCGCCTGAGTGCCATTAGCCTACCGAGTCGGGGTATGGCGTTCACTGGATACCATCAAAAAATACTATTTCTGACTTACATTTTGATTTAAATACCAAGTCTATACTATACATGCAAGTCAAATGCTTCGTCAAAACAAAATGAAAAAACTACTTCTAATTTCCTAAGAATGTGTTTATCTTTAGGTGAGCGTCATTAGCGGTCCCTCCCCTAATTCTAGTAAAAGTATTTTATCAATATCTGTTTAGACAACAGTTCTGCGGTTTTTCTTATATATCAATGGTATAATGGGCTTACCGTCTGTTACTATCTCTCTGCAAGGCATCAATTACACTATCTAGTATATATTGCACCCCAGCTGCGTAAATGTCATCATGAGCTACAATAGAAATAGGAATTATTAGAGTATATTGAAAATAACATAAAGAGCTGTATTACAGTTTTATATCTGGGGCTATGTAATTTGTATATATATAATCTTTGCATGTATGTACATATTTTGAATTTAGATTAGAGTCCGTATCCCTTAAATATATAGTCTTCGTGCTACATTTAAATTCCGGATTTCAGCTAAATATTTATATTAGTATATAAATATATAATTATGTCGAATATTACAATGCTACTTTCATAAATTAATGAAAAATATGCAATAAAATAAGCTGCTCGGCAACTTATGAATTAACTGCCCATCGTATGCAATGCACATGCTCGGGCCCATTATATTTGTGCAATGCTCTATTATATATTTTATTCAATTATTAGACATATTATATAAAAATAATAATATTTATTGTAAGACAAGAGCAAAAGAACAAAATAAGGATTAAAATAAATTTAGTTTAATACATATCATGGGCGTAGCTTGCTCCAGGGGGGAGGGGTAGGTAAATAGTTGGAAAACTGTTTCCTCCTCTTGGATAGGTGACGCGCGACGAAGCATTATCTCCTACAACTAGGCCAACTAGCTAATATTAAATTTAGCAGTGACGTCATCCTAAGTGGTCATTACTTTTTTGCCATAAAAGAAAGCATTCAGAGGAGCCAAAAGGAGCACAGTAAAAGTATTGATTATTTTATCGCGCCTGCTTCCGTATTTAACGTTGATTGCTATACTGGGCGACTGGAATTCCAATTTCCATCTCGCGGTCTCCGATGTATTCTGTATCCAGAGCTGCCAGATTGGGCGCTTTATCACAATTTCGGCGACTTCGCATTGTAATTTGCCACTAATTATTTTTCAAAGAAACGTAAAATATTTGTCTTGGATTACAATTAACAATATATTAGATACTTAATGTAAAAGTTTGCTTTGGTATATTATAGTATAGTTATATTAAATATAAATATATATTTAAAATCCGAAAAGTAAATATATGAAAACCGGAAAGTGAAGCATTAACGGAACCACAACCTTTAAGAAAATAAACGTTGCTATCCAATAACCTAATTATTTTCTATAAATATGTAGTTCCATTTGAAACATAATTTCAAATGTCATTCAATAAATGCTGTAAAAATTAAACTCCAACTAAATATACGCTAAACAGTTTACATCCCAAATAATGTATGAAACTAACTCTACCAACCCAGACAAGCCAAATCCTGATGGTCAGAATTCTGCAAATTCGTAACAATATAAGGCCATGCGTACAACAATTTTTTACCATTTATTTTTTACCATTCCGCAACCACCAACGCAAACGATTTAATATTTGAGCTGTCGAAGCAGTTCAAATTTTATTGTTAAGGAAGGGTGGTTTCCAGTGAGAGCTATAAATAAAATAACTTTATTTAAGCTTGAGTATACTCCTGCATAACTAGACGAGTGAGACTCACGTGGGCTGCTTTCGGTAAACTTAAACACATACTGAAGAACACTGACATCCCAATGAACCTGAAACGAGAGGTCTATGATAAATGCATTTTGCCAGTAACAACGTATGGATTGGAGACAACAACACTGACTCGACAGGGTGCTGATCGCTTGAGGGTGGCTCAGAGAGCTATAGAACGTGCTATGTTGGGGATTTCCCTTAGAGATAGAGCGAGAAATCTAGAAATTAGAAGAAGGACCAGAGTTACAGACGTAATATCACGAGTGGCCGAGTTGAAGTGGAGCTGGGTAGGGCATGATGCACGCCAGAACAGTGAAAAATGCACCATCAAGATTGCACTTTGGCTACCCAGAGAAACAGCGAGAAGTAGAGGTAGGCCACAAAGGCGCTGGATAGATGATATCAAGGAAGAAGTAGGTCGAAGCTGGTACCGGATAGCACAAGACCGACATAATTGGAAGAGACACGGAGAGGCCTATGTCCAAAACCGGATGGAAGAAGGCTGAAGAAGTCCTATAATAACTTGGGCGATTGTAATAAATAATAATTTGAAATTTGAAATATTTTTATATGGCCAGTCTATTTCTGATTCAATAATACATTTAAAATCCCCATTTATAACCGGCAGTTTGGATGAATTAGAATGTTTAATCGATGCAAATAATAATATGATATCAATTCCTCTTAATAATGACCTCCTCGTTACTAGTGAAATTGCCAATAACGAGAGCGAGATGAATTCACATCGACCTGATTCTGACCAAGACGAGAAAACAAAAAAAAAATTGAATTTTTAACGGATATTCTTTCAAACCTAAAAGGCTCCGATGAACTTACACAAAATCTAAAATTTATTTCAGAACAGCTAACTTTGTTGAGTACCTCAAAAGAGAGATATCGGTATTCACCGAGCACTATTATTTTATGTTCAATTTTGTTTACTATAAGCCCTCATTCCTATAAATATTTGCGTAATCATGCTGCTATTATTTTACCTCGTCCTACTACAGTAAAATCTATTTCCAACAGATTTTTAACAGATCCCCATATTGATGAAAAGGCATTTATTTTAACCTATGCTCGTAACATTTTTCAATATTTGAGTGATAAAGATAAAAAAGCTATATTACTTTTTGATGAAATTCATATTGACCCCTATTTGGATTATAAGGCAGGAAACGCTGTAGGAACATCAGTAAATAATAGCAATACTTTAGCATCAGCTGTAGTTGCAATTATGATCACAAGTCCTTGCTCAAGCCTTAAAGAAGGAATTCATATATGTCCTGTAGCTAAACTTGACTCATAAATCTTATATAATTTTATCAAGACCATAATAGAAAATTTGGAAGAAATTGGCTACATAGTATTTTGTACAGTTAGTGACAATAATGCAATAAATAGAAAGGCAATGAGTAATTTTTCACCACGGAATGAACTATAGTTTTCCCCATCCTATTGCCCGAGAAAGACCATTATTTTACCTTTTTGGCACTGTTCATCTACTAAAATGTATTTTTAACAACTGGCTAAATGCTAAACCTGAGCAAGCATTTTTCTATCCCGATTTTGAGACAGGCCAAAAAAAATTGAAAAATCGTTTTCAGTGGTCAAAAACCTTCATGTACTAGAACGAGACAAAATATTAAAACATGGGTATTTTCTTAGTTTAAAGGCCCATTTTCCATTATCTATAGAAAGGCAGAATGTTAAATTAGATCTCAAAATATCTAATCCTTTTTTTATAGAGGCTCTGAAAGGTTTCGTTAATAATTTGTAACATGCACAAGACACAGCAGTGTTTATTAATAAGGACCTGGTGGAGAATAGTTAATGTTAAAACTCCTCTTAAGGGAAAATATTTACTAGATAGATTTCAAAAACCTTTCACCAGAGAAATACTATCAGCCTCCAACGATGATCCGAAATTTATTCTTCTGCTAAAAATGCAAATTGGCTAGATTCTTGGCATTCATCTAATTTTCCAAATACACTGACTGATACCCATTCATGGGCTACTGGAAGTGACTGATTACTGTTTAATTGAGCTTAATACGACGTATGCCTTACTGGACAAATTTTCAAAGGGACCCATTGGAAGGGCGTATTGGAAAATATAGCCAATTAGCTGGTGGTCATTATCATATCTCTGTTCGCCAGCTATATGAGTCAGAAAAAAGGCTAAGAATTCAATCTTTATTATCAATAAAATCTAAACATTATGGAGATATTAATGTAAATAAATTTTTTGAACATCCTGAATATGAACCCCCTTCATTAGATAACTCATAAAAATTGCAATTACACAGTATGATACAGAATCTATAACTTCTGAAATGCCAGTAATCACTTATTTAAGTGGATATTGCAATCATATTGTTTTAAAAAACTTAAGTTGTGAATTTTGCAAAGAAAATTTAACTTTAAATGAACCTGGTGTTAGTTTGGGTTAGATTTCATACAATTTAACTAATTCCTTAAGTCGTGGGCTCTTTTATATCCTCGTGAGCAAGTAGTGGACGTATTTTCAACAGCCTACATTATATTTAAAAAACTGATTAATGAGTTCGAAGACACATTTTTTGATATTTACAATAAAAAGTCTTTTCCTTGTGAGCTGTTGTTAAACTATCTAAATCAAAACAGCCTTTTGACTCCTTTTGAAAATTGTAAAAATCACCTAAAAATTGATGTTTCAAAAATTTTTCTTAGCAGCATTTCAAATACTCTTCTTAATAATTATTGTTCTATACATAATCATAATCTTTTGGGTAAAAAGAAAAAAAGGAAACTGGAGACTTTTAATAAATAAATATTAGACCCCAATAATATACCGAGTAATATACTCAATTTAACACAAAAAAGTAAAATCTGAAATCTGTATATAGCTTTTATGTTTTATCATAAATATTTGAATATTGCAAGGTTCTTTGGATGGAGAAAACCGAGGAGAAAATACAGTACCAAATTTGACATTAGTATTACCTATTATGATACCTTTATACCTATAGTGACATTTTACCACCTACCTATTAAATAGATTGGTGGTATTTAGTTTCAGTTTATCAAAATATATTCTTTTTTGATAAACTGAATATTCAAAGGTTTTTGCTTTAAAATTTCGTTTTCCTTTAACAAAAATCGAATGAGGTGCGTCTAAGGGCTGAGTTTATGACTCGCAGCCTTGTTTTAACCGGAAGCCCTTCAATATTATTTATGTATGCAGAAAAAGGTAAGTAAACTGCAATTTAAGTTTGATTAAAAAAAAAACTTAGTAATACACATTACCAGTCATAATAGTCGTGCTTAAAGTAATATCAGCTTGTAGGAGGTATTGTATTAGGCCAATTACGTTTCAAACTACATATAAAAGAAATAAATTTACAAAAAACAAGTTTTTATATATTGTTTCGATATTTTTGCATCTAAAATGTCTACTTAACTCTGAAATTCCACATTTCAATATACGCCAGGAAATAAGTTAATACCACTTTGACGACCCCCGTAGCCGTAAGGCCTAGTTGTAGCAGGTAATGGCCGAAGGCCCATATTTCTTTAAGTAGAAGTGATGAGAATCGTTTTATATCAAAAGGTGATTTAAACACATAAGGAATTATTTTGCTTCCGTCGCCGTCGTAAGCTGCTAACTCCTTTGGGATAAATCTGTTATTTCTAGTTTGAAGCCTTGGACCTCATATCATCATATGGGAGATTTTCTAATAATGAATTTTTTGTTTTCGCATTCTTGAATTTGATGTCTCAATCTTTCAAGTTTCCTAAATAATAATATACACGTAGGTCTAGTGCTGCATGCATTATGATAAATATACGAGCTTAACTTCTGATTTAATTGACAAGGGGAAACATGCACATTATTGTTGTCTTACAATTTTCGACGGTAAGAAGGACTATATTTTTTTATATTTTCATTAGCTTCAAATTTAATTGTCATAACTACCGAACTAGGTTTGATCGTTACTTTTTGGTGGGTACAGTCAAGGTGTGTAATAGAAGATATATTTTTAAAATCATCAGGTAACAAGACCAATTTTCATTCAAAATTCGTTAAAATCGTTAAAAAACAAAAAGGCCGTGGGGCCCCTTGTAACTAATTTATGGGGCGCATCTGAAAAATTTGGGATGGTAACGGACAAAGGGCGAAGACGGACTGGACAAAACTGATCTTGTTGTACAACGACCTTGCTGAAAATCGCTCTTCTGCAATTCCCTGAAAAACGCCAGCCAGCATGTATGGAAAGCATGGAATCATGGCTCGGAATTCGTGTCTTTTTTTTTTTCAAATTTAAATTTGATAAACCTTGATATATTGGTACAAAAAAGCATTCTGATCTACAGCACATCGAGATCTATATCCCTTTTTCATTATTCATATTATTTGATAATCCTTCTTGTAGTAGATTTGGAAATTCTGATTTTATCTGTCAATGAGCAGTCTCACTTTGGAATTGGACTTTTATCATTACAATATAGATGCAGGAGAATATGCTCATAAGCTCTCAAGTAACTTGTCCAGGAAGGCATTCGATGATCTTATAATTTGTATACCAATGACTGACTGAAGTTCCTCTTTGCTCATGCTCACGTTTACATTTTGTTAAGTCACATAGATATTGATACAGATATAAGTCGAGCGTAGTAGTTTGTAAACTCTTCTTCTACTGGTCCTTCAAGTAACATATGATCAGAAATGATTTCATTTAATTCAAACTTTTTCAATTTTTACTTTCTATTTCATCTTCTTTCCTAGTTCTTTTTCGGTGTTGCTTTCTTTCTTTATAGTATTTTGGAACGCAGATTTTTTATCGTTGCCTATCTTGGTAGCTTTTTGTATTGCTCTTACAGTTTTCTCTATTATCGTATTGTGAAAATTCTGAATACTTGTCTCCTAATTTCTGCCACTTGCTCTCGAATTTAGAACTTTGTCATATTTTAATTTTCCAAGAATGATATCAGTTCCTGTAGCATCATAACATCTTCCACTTGTTCCACAGAAACCTTAAGCGGCCTAAATTGATTTAAGTGATTGCAAGTAGGAGTTTTTGCCATGCAATAAATATTGGCACATTACTTTTTTCTGTTAAAAATAATGTCAATAATAATAATAATAATAATAATAATAATAATAATAATAATAATAATAATAATAATAATAATAACAGTTTATATCTCTAAAAAATATATATATATTAAACATTTAACGACATTATTCACCGAGCTTTATGGAATGAAGACTATCTTACAGATGCCAGTAAAATAAGACGAAGAAAAGAAAAATAGAACATATCCATACATACATAATGCCCTCTTTTACGCATTAAAAATATATGCATAGGCAGTCTTTGCATATTATAAAAGTATACAATTATGTGGTTTCGAGTTTGTGTTACTAAATATAATAAAAACATGGCAATTTAGGGTTCTTTTACGAAGATAAAACTTCCTTATTGTTAATTCAATTATTAGAGGTTTAAAATGATAGCTAATTATTCAGATGATAGGTATACATGCTTTTCATTGACATACTTACACCCATAATAATACTGCTCAACTGTTTTCAACCATCCTAAGTCATCATGACTATGTGGTACCAAATGAATATTTATTTCATCTTCTTTAATTGGATGACATGACTGAAACAAGAAAAATACAAAATATTGAATAATATGTCACAAGTTGAATTGAAAGGAATCCCTACTATGGCCATTAAATAAGAAAACACGTCATGCTCGGAGCAATGCAATCTTAGAACCACTAGGAAGTGATTCGATTTAGTGTAATAGAAGATTGCATCTAATTTTTTTCAATGGAAAATTGTTGTCAATTAATTTTGCTCTTATGGTAAGAAATCATCACGCATTCTTATCTCTAAAGTGTAGGCCGGAAATTATTTGAACATTGTGCGCCCACTTCATCAGTTCTTGGCTTAATCTTGTAACGTTGTAATTGTATCAAGCGTCTTTCCAAAGGACTGATGTCCATTTGATCAGGGGAATTCCTTCCTTGAGCAGAAGCCCGCCGCCGTCTTATCCGAAGTGGATCAGGCCGAGAGTTTTGTGGAGAAACTGAGAGGTTCACCTAGGTCGTCCATCTAGACTGGAGTCCAGTCCAGTAGCTTTTCACATACGGAAGGAAGGCTGCAGGTATTGGCGAGTTCTCGTAGGATCTATTTAAATTAATAAGTGTTAGCCTTACCTGTATCTATAATTTAGTTCTTGCTCTATCGTGCTAATACCTTAAATTTTCCTAGTGAGAACTTTAAACACAATTACCGAAAATTATATTCTGAAATATTACTTCAAGAGATATTGAGGTTCAGTTCTTATCTAGTGTTAATTTTTGTAAAAGGCAGTCCTCAAAAACCCTGCAAACCTTTTATCGCTTTTATTCTCGTACACACCTGAAAATATGCTATAAAATTAGGATGCTTAGGTTATTTATGCTAAGTTTATTGTATCTACTTATCAAAAATGGCAGAAAATTAATTAAAACTATTATAACCTTATTATTAAACTTCTCGCCCCAATATCGGTAGTCTTGAGCTCAACTCTCCTTACTGGGTGCGGCTATATTTCTCTTTGTTTTATTCAGTAAATTTCTTTTGGTTTAGACATTTTAGAAGTCTTCAATATTCCAGCTGCCAAAGGAAGAAGCTAAGCGTGGTTTAGTTGATATTTATTGCCTAAGTTTCCATATAAATTATTTCATATTTAAGCAATAGTAACTGGGTAATATTAAAATATTCTTTTTAATGTAACTCTTCTCGTTAAGTAGTATCGAAGTAATTTATTGAGATTTTTATATACAAATTAGTAATATTAAGTTATTGATCAGAGACTTCTTAAGGTACCACAACTGGTACTACTTTTTGATTTGAAGTTTAATCACAGTGAGTACCAGACCTAAATCGTATAATTGATACTTGATTATTGTTATTTCTAGTGTTAGAGTGTCAAGACGAAACCTAGTTACTATACCAATTAATATAATTGTAATTTGAACATTAATTACCAACAGTGACATAAATAGGTCAGCTTCAGTGACATTCCATAAATTTTTATTAGCATAATATTAACCATCAGTAATCAGAAAATCTTCTAAATTTAAAAAAAGTAGATTGCTCTAACCAAGTACTATTTATTTAATAAACTGGTTGTTTGTAGCCTTAGTGTTTATTTTGGAAACTGTATTTAGCTAGTATAATTCAATCTAATTCTAACTTTTTTACGTTCTTTTACAGGGTGTTTTGGATCCTTCCAGAACCTCATTCGGTGCATAATATGGTCGAGTGGCAGTATCATTTAAAAAACCTTCACGTGCCACCTGTCTCCTTTCTTTAAGGGTACGAAGGGTTTCAGAAGGTAGGTAGATGTAAATATCTTTTCCTTTGAATGCTCTTTGTGGCATTTTAAGATATCATGTATTTCGGCAGGGTAAACGGTATTGCATACATCCCAAAGGCGAAAGCACGTCTCGTTCTTTTGATTTCTCCGTACATATCAATTGCCCATCAGGATCAGTCTCCGTATCAGCAGGGGTGGCCCCTGGGGCCTTGCACTTAGACCACCAATTGCACCCGTTGTGCCTCCAGCCCGCATTAAAGAACCTCCAGGATGCCGGTCTTCGTTAAGAAAGCCCGCATCTCCTTTAGACTAACAAGACGCACCAAAGATTCTTGTCCCCGCAAAGGCGGGGCATTCCGTAAGTAGATGCTATGGTGTCTTCACGCCTTCCTTGGTAGACCTCTCTGGTGAGACTCTTCGCGGGCCCATGTGTCATGGGCCTCGTCTGTCTCATCCTCCGAGCCGTCCTCCATTTCTTTTCGGCCCGACTCTCCGGCCAGGCCCCCAAAGAGCTCTTTCGCGAACACTCTGGGCGATAGGGATCAGGCCCTAAATATCTACGTGCGGAGCCTTTTCTAGTTAAGGCGTCAGGCGGCTTCGTTTCGCGGTACAACTGAGTGTCCCGGTACCCAGACTAGCGTAACCGTTTTGTACATTGCAACTTCAATCAGCCAGCTCCTACACTTCATTGCTCATTTTGATATAGATTAGTTTGGGTTAGTCGTCTGTATACCAAACAATCCCATTACACGAAAGTAGGCTACAATGAAAAATTTTCTCAGCTCTTTTAGCTATGTAAAATCCAGGGGAACTACTTGACCTGACAGTGGAAAGTAATTTTCCCATTTCTCACACAAACAATTATCAGATCCGAATAGGTACCCTCGAAATATTATGTCCCTTAGGCATCCAAGAAATTTTAGTCAGGATACAGCCTCAAAGCCTCATTCTCTAGTTGTAGTCAGATCTCTTTAGAGCCATACATTTTGCCATTAGCCCGGAGGTTAGGGCTCAATGGAAAGTCTCGGGACAAGTGGGGTATACGCAGTTTAAAAACATACAAATATATAATTTTTTTATGGCAGTGGCACACACACTAAAGGGAGATCCTATGGCGCTCGACGAGCGGTGTGTGTATGAATATGTTGATTGACACGGTTCTTAAATAGTTGTAGGTTGTAATTAGGGGAAACAGATGTCCTGGGAGTGAGTTCCACAGTGATGCAGTGCGCCAGACAAAGGAGTTTTTGTAAAGCGATGTTCCAGGTGTTTCCAGTTGTACGACGAAGTGGTGCGCTCTTGCCGTCTGTCGTGTCTGTCTGACAGGCGTTGCCAGGGGCGGGCTAAATCCTGGGAACATCTGCCGTGAAAGTATCTGTAAAACAGGGACATCTCGGCTACATATCTGCGGTGTTCCAGACTATCTAGACTATCAAGATTCCGGGTCCTACTCTGGGTCGCCGACGAGACGCACAGCCCTCCTCTGAATGGAATCCAGCAGCTTTAGGGTGTGCTTAACATACTTATTAATTATTTCAATCCACAAAAAATCAAAAGGTGCTAAATCAAAGCTAATCTTCAAATATTTCTTTTTATTTCAATTATTTCTGTTACCGAAATGAAGCTGAGTGTAAAAAAATAGAAAAGCTCAATTTAACCCTAAACTAAATCTATATATCTAATAATATTAAACATAATATACATCTTTTCACAAATTGAAGTGAAAAGTGTACTGTTCAAACGGCGTGGGTAAAACATAATTTTCAACAGTAGGTACCTAGTTATTAATGTGTCTTTAACCATTTTGAATCCAGATTTGTTCGAAACATACTTATACAACTAACTGCCCTTTAAATTAAAGCTATTTGTGCATAGCTTTATATGCCCATTTTTATTAGGTCTATTTGCATAAGGATATTGTCGTTACCTTGTATCCACATTCTGCGTTTCCATTTGCAATATATAAAACTACTTCGATAAAAACGAAAAGATACTTAAATCGCGCCATTTTCGATTTAGTAAAATGCTTTAGTTATCTACAAATACAATTATTCACTGAATCGTGTTAATATTAGGTTTTTGAATAAATTGATAAAAATTGAGTGAAGTGTTTTGTTGTTTAAAGCAACTTTAATTTAGATACATAAATCGTTTCAGACAGATATATTGTATTTATGACAGTGCCGGACTAAATGAACAATTATTTTTTATTTACTAATTCTGCGAATATTTTTTGACTGGGTCCATTGCAAGACAACTTTTAAATTTATTAAAAAGTTGAATTTTCAGCTGCAATGAATGGTGTCGGCTAATCTGGATAAAATAAATACTGCTGCTTGTAACTTCAATCTTGTGATGGAGCTACGCCCATTTTCAATCAACTGTGGATTATTTCTATTGGATTATGGGTGAAATAAAACACAATGGAATTGGCGTGCAAGAAAACTGTTTTTAATTACTTTTATAGAAATGCTCGCGGAAGGTTTGAATGCGACTAATGCGACTAACTAACTAACTGCTCTCGAAATTATGTCTTAAAAGATGCCTAAAGAAAACATTCAGACCACGCAGGGCCAAGAACGTTTAGACAGCACTTATACTCATAAGCCTATCATGAAGTGCCATCGGGATTTAATATAAACATATAAACATGCTGAAAAGGCGATGACCTAAAACTAAGAAGATTGGAATTAATTTTTGTTAATATTCGAACACGTCCCTTCAAAAATTAATATTAAACTTAACACCAACAATCTTTAATAACAAAAAAAAACTAAAACTAATACCTTCCTTGTCCAACCTGGGAAACTATAATAATTTGATCCAACATTTGTTGCTCGTATTAGGGAAACCCAGGAAAACCTAATCAGACCAAAAAACTTACTCTTAACCTAATTTAACTCTAAACTCTAGAAATTTCGGAGCTGATGATTACCTTTGGAAATATGAACTATATCAATTACCTTTTTCTCGACTTGTTCTCTAGAAAAGTGGTATTTAATATTTATATGTATAGACCTTTTATGACACGTTGGATTTTTAGCAATACTAATACAACTATTGTTATCTTCATACAAAACAATAGGTTTAAGAATATTAATATTAATACTAGTTGCTAATGACTTTAACCATATAGCCTCTTTAACTGCTTCATATAAAGCCATATATTCGGCTTCTGTCGAAGAAACAGCAATTGAATTTTGCCTCTCTGTGTTCCAACAAATAGTACAATTTTCATACAATTGAAATAAATAGCCTGTTGCACTTTTTCTGTCAGTACCATCATTGCCACCCCAGGCAGAGTCAACAAAACCAACAAGAAATTCCTTACAGTCTCCTTGGTATAGTTTAATTTAATATTTGTAGAACCCTTAAGATATCTTAAAACACTTTTAATACATTTCCAAAGTTCATCATTATTTTTATTCGTAGATCTACTTAAAAGGTTTACTACTGCACTTAAGTCAGGTCTAGTACATACCATCAAATACATGAGACACTTGATAGCGTTTCGGCAAGGAGCACTACATGTTCCTTCAGAATTTAACGCTTTAAAATTTAAATCACTCTCAAGTGGAGTATTGACAGGCTTACAATCGTACATATAAAATTTATTTAAAATTGTTTTTACATATGCACTTTGATCTAAGCAAATTTTATTACTTTCACCAGTAATTTTCCTTGTGCAACCTGGGAAACTATAATAATTTGGTCCAACATTTGTTGCTCGTATTAGGGAAACCCAGGAAAACCTAATCAGACAAAAAAACTTACTCTTAACCTACTTTAACTCTTAACTCTAGAAATTTCGGAGATGGCAACGGCTTTGTCAACATATCAGCCAGTTGATTGCCTTTGGAAATATGTATGAACTATATCAATTACCTTTTTCTCGACTTGTTCTCTAGAAAAGTGGTATTTAATATCTATATGTATAGACCTTTTATGATACGTTGGATTTTTAGCAATACTAATCCAATGTTATCTTGATACAAAACAATAGGTTTAAGAATGCTAATGACTGTAACCATATAGCCTCTTTAACTGCTTCATATAAAGCCATATATTCGGCTTCTGTCGAAGAAACAGCAACTGAATTTTGCCTCTCTCTGTTCCAGCAAATAGTACAATTTTCATACAATTTAAATAAATTGCCTGTTGCACTTTTTCTGTCAGTACCATCATTGCCACCCCAGTCAGTGCCAACAAAACCAACAAGAAATTCTTATAGTCTCCTTGTGTATAGTTTAATTTAATTTTTATAGAACCCTTAAGATATCTTAAAACTCTTTTAGTACATTTCCAAAGTTCATCATTATTTTTATTCATAAATCTACTTAAAAGGTTTACTACTACACTTAAGTTGGGTCTAGTACATATCATCAAATACATGAGACCACCCGATAGCGTTTCGGCAAGGAGCACTACATGTTCTTTCAGAATTTAACGCTTATAATTTTAATTCGCAGAAATAACTTAATTTCCTTTAAGTCTACCATTGAAAACTTGGTCATTACATAGTTTTTAAAACTACTCATTGTTGCAATATTTGCTGCAACAACTACCAGATCATCAACATATAAACAACATAAATATTTTTTAATATGTAACCCCTGTCCAAAATATAAATACATCTATCTAGAGGAGAATTTTTAAAGGCTTTTTTCAGTTAGTACCTTTTCAAACTACTCAAACCGACATCTAGCTGCCTATTTAAGACCATACAAAGCTTTATTTAATTTACAGATTTGATTCTTAACATACATGTGATGTATTAATAAACGATTTTGATTGGCAAAAGCTATTATAAATCGAAAACTTGAAATCCTAGCGACTGGTGCAAAAGTTTCATTATAGTCAATAAGATATTTTTGACTAAGGCCATTGGCAACAAGACGAGCTTTATATTTTATAGGATTTCCACGATCATCATTTTTAAAAGCAAAAACCCCTTTACAATTAACTATATTTTTATTTTTAGGCCTTTTAACTAAAGTCCAAGTCTTATTAATTGAAAGAGAATTAATTTCCTCATTAATAGCACGCTCCCATTCTGACCTATCATCTCTATTTTTAATTTCATGAAAAGAACAGGGTAAACTATATATTATAGATTGAGCACATAAAAGATAATCAGGTATTCCCCCTCATTGTATGATACAGGGGGTAAATTTTTAATTATATCACTTTTTCGAGACTGTGAGGTACTCTGATTGCTAGTTTTGAAGTGAACATTCTTTTATATGTGCCTTATTTGGATTTATTGATACTACTGATTTTGACGTCATGTCAGAAACATCAGTTTGGGCTCCTGACTTAACAACATTCCCAAGTAACACATAGGATGGCGCTTTATATCCGAATTGCTTTAAAAATGATTTATAAGTGCTTCATTTATGACAATATGAAATTATTGCAGATTCTAAGATTACCAATTTGCTTAAATGATATTTTGGTTCTTTAATTTAGTTCTTTAAGCGGTTTAAGAACGGAATTTGAGAGCTGCCATAAAGTAGCTTTTTAATTGTTTATAAAGACATACATTATGACTTTTAAGCTATATACTTGCTTTGTAAGCATGCCTAAGATCCTCTTATACAGACAAATGATATCTTTATAGATGTTTTATAAAGATTATTTAAACGCTTATATGCCATTTATAGGGACAGATTGCCTGTTTAAGCAAAATGGCGTCGTGAAATATCACTACACAGGATGTTAAGAATTTTTCTCTTTCAACGCTTCTATAGACAGTATATTTAGTGTTTTAGTTGTGTTCCACTTAATAATATGCTGTCAAGATGACTAAAAATGACAACTTTAAGAACTGGAAAAACCTGAAGAAATCTGGACATTTTACATGAGTAGTAATTTTACGAGGTAGAATATTACATAATTACAATAAATTTCTTCTGGCATGTAGTTTTTAGGTACTCCCGCCTGCCCTCAATAGCTTTTTATGCATAAATCCTTCAAATAATTCCATATCCTGTAGACGCCATTCTGAATGGCTATTCCCACAACCTCAGTAATTATCAAAATGTCTGTTTGAGTTTTAGTGGAGTAGGAGATATTCCTGTAACCATTTTGCAATAGGTATAGAAGATATAATGGGGCGGTAACTCTTTCCAAATATATAAAAGTTATATAAGGCATATTTAATCGCGTAAATTGCATTTATGTCTTTTTTTAAAAACAGTTACATAAGCGCCATATAATAATACTTACATAGCATTATTGCAATTTAAGAGCAAGTTTAACTTCACTATATAGATGCTTTATATGATGGTAAGCGCTATACTTAGTTCAAGAAGTTATATTGTGGCTATATATTATGTTATGTAAAAAGAGTTATATCACAGACCTATATAGCTACGCAACAGATACCTCTTTCAATGCTTTTTACGCGGGGTCAAAAATGTTCACCGGCTCTAGCGAGCGGGTGAACCAGTCGTCTAGAAACAATTAGCGGCTAGTTACCAAAATGCATTCCGTTTACAATTGGTCGAAACAATTGGGCGGGGCTTGGAATACGTCAGTTGACTTCGCTTGTGACTTCGCGATGATTGACTTGCATCTTACTGCTGCTCCCCGACCGGATTTAAATACAAATACTACCTGTAAATAATTATTTGCGTGAATCGTTGTTGGAAAAGATATTAGATTGGATTGTTATGTTGCGTTTTTTTTTCTGATTTTGGACTTGGCTTGGGATAGTTTTGGTTAGATCCTGTTTGTTGAGCCCCCGTAGCGAGCAGAGGGCAAGAGCCGTATTATAGTGGATATACAGCAGCTTGCACGTATTTCCGCGAATATATTCCATTATCCACTATTCAAAACATATTACCACAAAGAATCCTCCTTCTTCTTGTGCATATTACAACCATAATAACGTCCAATTGTTTCGACCAATAAGCAACGGAATGCATCTTGGGAGCTAGCCTCTCCTTAGAAACGGGTTGGTGTTGCCAAGTTATCACGTCGAACATTATTCCTGCTGACTTTTTGACCCGCTCAAATCATCGAGTTTTATTATTAATATTTACGTATCAAATTAACACAAACATATTTTTTTAGAAAAATACGAATTTTACATTTTTTATTACGTATGATAGTTTATTAATGGTAAAACAAATCATACGGCAATTTAAATGAACAAATTTATAATATTGATGGTAGAGTTTAAAACAAAATTAAATGGTACTTTGACATGTCGATAAACATTTCAAAAATTACTTTGATCTTCGAAACAAAAACCTGCGTGATAATATTATTACTTAATACAAATAAAAGATATTACAGTATAAGTTAACAAAATTTGTAATGACCTTTTACACCGATATTTAAGGTGAGTTTTAGCCCATGTTCAAGCAAACACATTCACTGAATCTGATAATGAACTTTAATTTGACATAATATAACATACGATTGCCAAAAAAATGAGTAATACCATAATGTGTTATGAAAGGTAAACTACAGTTCGCGACTTGGCAACACGGCGCGGCGGGTCAAAACACGTCTAAATAGGAAAATATTTATGTTTAATGCATTATTGGCGAGCGACACTTTTAATACCGGAGTAGGCATCTGTTGCGTAGCTATATAGATCTGTGGTTATATAGAAGTATTATTATGGAATAGTTTTTTTTTGAGCATTTAGTTACACTTTTATATAAAAGCTGAGTAAAGTGGTCCCTTTAAGACAAATAGCAGCCATATAAGTAATATATAATTGATTATCTTACCTTTTATAGCATGGTTTTACTCTATAAACTAGTGATATAAACGTTTGTATAACCTTTATAAATCTTTTTGTGTTACTCGGGGATTTCACAGCTCCAGTTTTAACTTAATCTGGTTTTTCACTGTCAGATTTATGAGACTGTATCCCTAGTCTTGACGTATCTATACTAATAGTTTTCATTTGAGGTTTTTCAAAATTAACCCCTTCTGCCTCAGACACAGGCCTTAACTTAAAATAATTTGTCACATCTACAATTACACCTCTTACTACGACAAACCTCTCCGTTTCCACCCCCCACACTTTATACCCATTTGATTCATATCCTACCAATATGCCATTCCATGGCTTTTCATCAATTTTATTTTACTAGTTTTGTTATGCACATAAACAGTCGAACCAAAAACTTTAAGATACCTTATTTGTGGCGTTTTATTATGCCACATTTCATATGATGTTTTATTTCGCATTAACATCTTTCCGCCATTATATATTTCCACATCTGGGTAGTACAGGACATCTTCCAGAATTCCTTGGATTCCCAGGTTAGTGAAAACTTCCCATGATCCCTTCTTTGTTGCGGTTGTGAATTGTCCATTTTTCGCCACTGATATTTTGATTGGTGTAGATAGAATTGAAAAATAAGCACTTAAATCCGCTCGATTAGTAATGTGATCAGAGGCACCAGAATCCAAAATGAACGTTAATTTATTTTCAGTTTGCTAGGTGAACTGTTGATTTCGTAGCATAAATGCAAAACCATGGTTGTCATTCGGTTTTAGCTGCACAGTCCTTTGTCTTTGGGACTGTTTATAGTCAAGTGCTTTCGTATGAAAGAAACAATGCCTTTTAAAATGGCCAGGCCTGCCACAATGATGATACTTGGCATTGGTTGGTTTTTAGTATTTTATGTCGAAAATTCTGGGGCACCTTCCGGAACTTATTCTGCCGTCTTGGAATGTGCGATAAGTTCGGACGATAATTCTCTTCGGATGCAGAAAATTTCCTTTCACTCATAAGAGCTTTAGTGCTTGTATCTCTGCTTTCATTCGTCAATTTTACCTCGTGATAGAGTAAATCGTATTTTGATGAAAGCTAAACTCAAATTAACCTCAGATATGGTTTCAATGGCAGTTATTCCGCCATCATGGGAGTTTGGAAGTGTTCATAGCAGGTATAACACTTTATCAGCTTCCTCCAGCTTGGCTCCAGTTGCTAATAGTTCGGCAAACAAATCATCAAACACTGTATAATGTTGCATGAGCAAAGTATCATCTTGTAGTATTTATCATTTTTTTAATAGTATTTTTCGCAATGCCAACTGAGACGCTACACTTTTTCGTTCATATATTTTATCCAAACTTTGTAAAATTTCTTCGGCAGTACTGTCTTCTTTGGCAAAACCAAGAAATGAGTCTGACAGGTACTCCACTAAAACACTTTTCGCGAGACGCTTTAGTTAGAGCCACTCCTCGGTTACCGGATTCGGTCTTTCAGTGTCTATTACTTTTATCACGTCAAGTTCAGATAAAAGCCCTCTAACTCGAAACTTCCCCACACCGTACTTATCACCATTAAACGGTTTAATGTTTCTTCTTGTACTTTTATTCTCCATTATCCTAATTTTTCACAAAGTCACTTATAAATGTTTTCACTATTTACTTAAGTCTTTTATTAATTCACTCGCGATTTCGCCCTGCGCCCATATCCTATTGGATTATGCGTGAAATAAAACACAATGCAATTGGCTTTCAACAAAACTGTTTTTTTCTACGAGCGTGTGAAAAGTGACATTTTTCACATCCATTTCGGTGTGAAAAATGTCACTTTAACGTACTAGTGTGAAAAGTGATTTACTTTTCGCAATAGTGTGAAAAATAATTTACTTTTCGCATTAGTGTGAAAAGTAATTCTGAAAAGATTTACATATTTCGAAAAGTCTTTTTTGAGTAATTAAAAAATGACAAAAACTGAATATAAATAATTCTTTACAAACACAATAATAGATATAACATATTATGATATATAAGATATCATGGCTTAGTTTACCACGCAATTTGTACAGTTAGTTAAATTAATATCCGACGGAAATTGTTGGTAGGACACTGAACTTCCGATCGAACTATTCATAGTCAAAACATCTTCATTAGGCAGTGTACAGGTAACCTCTTTTTCTCCTAGTATCTTCAAGGCTGTTTTTCGTTTATTATCCACGGAGTTTTCCACATATCCCTCGGCTACAGTGGCCGACTTCCAACCCCCATGACGTTTGAGAGTCAAAATATCTGCTCCTGTGTCTGCTAAGGGCGAAGCAGATGATCGCCGGGTCAGGCAATCCAAGCAAAGTAGCTATGTTTTTCGGCATAGCCCCAAAAGTATTTATGCCTATGGGCGCCTTTTCTATATTGGAAAAAGAATCGATTTTTGGTAATGCCTACAGGACGCAGACGCTCATACTTTCGAACAGTCTCCACTAAATTAATTTCTTCAATTGAACCACCACTAATAACAAATTCTCGACAGGTTTTAGTATCAGGTATTTTAATTAAGTAAATGTCACCTTTATCTGTGACGTCTTCAATAGTCATCCGACACAGCTCGTCTCTCCCACACCCTCCTGCGATTCCAATGATTAGTGTGACTTTCATGAGCAAAAAATCGTCATCGTTGGCCCTTGTTAAAAAATTTTTGACATTTTTTTGGAAAAAACTTTAGATTTCTTCGCCTTATAACCATCCGATTTTCTTTTCAAAAAATATATTAAATTATTGTACCTGCTTATATCAATGTTCTTCTCTTTCGATAGCATTGTCCTTAACATGGAATAATGACTCCAAAGGGATGAAGACTTTTGTTGTGTGGACTTCTGCTGGAAATACGCTAGTAAGACACTCACGGTGAGATTCTTTATTTTATTTCCACTACACCACTTTTCGAAACGTTTATATGCACTTTAATATTGAATCCTTGACCGGGCCGGTAGAAGCGAATTCATGGCTATTCTTGCAGATTCTTCTACGCCTGATGAAGCTAAATCACTATTTTCTATGTCTGAAGAGTCCATTCTCTCCATAGGTTCTTGGAAATAACTTTTTGAGGCAGAATTTTTCGAATTACATACGGTTTGTCAACTTTACTGACATAAAAAAAAACAATTTGAAATAAATAACATAGGATCACCATGATGATCTAATTGTTATGATAATCAAAACGACAATTTCAGGTAAATATACAGAAGTAATTTTAAAAAACCAGAATATCTTGTAAGACATACGTGTGAAAAGGACGTTTAAGGCACTCGTATGAATTGCGAAACTCGCTTCGCTGACTTCGCTCGTTTTCATACTCATGCCTTAAACGAGTACCTACTTTTCATACTTATATCATAAATAGCTATTTATTACTTTTATAAAAATGCACGCGAAAGGTTTCAATGCGACTAATGCAACTAGCTAACTGACTGCTCTCGAAATTATATCTTAAAAGATGCCACACAGGGCCAAGAACGTTTAGACAGCACTTATATTCATAAGCCCATCATGAAGTGCCATTGAGAAGGCGATAACCTAAAACTAATGTTATTAGCACGTGAAATGTAGGGATCGATGCTCGGAGCCCTTAGAAATTTTTGTTTTAAATTTGATTTAGTTTTTATTATTGCTTTGTTGAAAATTTCATTTCTATCTTATGGCCTGGCCTTAGCCACACACCGTTTTTGTTATTACATAAATAGTTCAATTTATTTATCCTAATAATGTTGAAAATGCACATCTTCCGCAATTTTCAAGAAACACAGAAACAGAATTGTTTTCCAAACGTAAAGTAATTTAGCTCAAAATGTCGTTTTTCTTGTACACTACTGCATATCATGTATGAAATTAGCGAAATTACATCCAAAACAAACAAACATCATAAATAATGGTTTTTGAAGCAATATTTGAACAGTGTATACCTGTAAAAATAAATCTGAAAATAATGCCACCTGTATCCATGAACAGATATGCTTGAAAATGATATCATTTACTGTTTTGTCCTATCACTGCTCATGTATCTATAGGTAAATAAACAATTTGAAGGGTTTTGATTCCCGTGTACATTTGTTTTAATCATTCATTTTAAATTTAAAATTCAGCGGCGTGTCGGCGGACGCATACAATATTTAATTATTTTAATTGTATAAAACTCCAAATAAGCTATATATTTTTATTACGGTATTAGGTACTTTAATAATGCAGGATTTAATTTTCATTAAATATGATCAATATATAAAAAGATTTCCAACTACTTTCAACCATTCATTCTTTCACATATAAAACTAAATACTTAACAACAGAATAATTATTAGTAAATAACTAACAAAACTTCTTGATTATTTAAAAACTATTTAATTAACACGAACTCCTTCCCTTACTGAATTTAATAAAACTTTCTTTTATTTTAACTAACTGCTTCTCATTTCACACTCAATACCTTGTTACTTTGCTTCTTCTGAAATTCTCTCAAATTAACTTCACCAGGAATGTAAATAAGACTTCGAAACTTGATTCAAAAATTGTCCAACCGCTATTTTGCCATCAATCGGCACCAACAAGAGAGACGCTATAGCGTCTACGTCTTGAGAAATTGTATTTAAAACGCTCAAAAGAGGCCCTAATCCAAAGTTGGAAAAGGGGAAAACAGAGTACATGAGATATTTTTTAAATATCTGTGCAAACAAATGAGAAAAAGACTTAATATTTTGGCGTTAAAGAGAGCGGCGACACAGGCCGATGTTTTAAAGTTGAAGGCTTGTAAGGCACTTGTTGAACTAAATCTAATTTCTGTAGAAATGGAGACAAAGGCGAGAACTGCATGGGCAGGATAAAAAATGCTCTTTCTTTATTTGATATATGTTGTTACATAACATTGGCGGGGACAAAAATATATTAAATTTAAAACGTTTTTCTTAACGGAGCGTGAGGACTAGCTATATTTCCAACGATTGTTTTATATAATGGAATCGACAATCCAGGTTCGGGCTAAGGAGTAACTGAA
>MU182013.1:66214-76555 GCA_016904865.1 Pissodes strobi | reverse complement strand
TATATAATGGAATCGACAATCCAGGTTCGGGCTAAGGAGTAACTGAAGTAGGATGCTTTCAATTTATGAATTGCTGTTTACCTGGGGTGAAATAAATCTATTTGAGTTTTAATTATGGCTCAATCGTACTACGAACATACAGGGTGTTATCACAAAACTATATAGTGTAAAACGATAAGTTAATACACTTGTTGTGGTCTTTCCCCAACAGTTATAAAAAAGCTGATATGAACATATAAATAAACGCTTTTAGAGAAAGCTATAGATCCTACTCGAATGATTCTTTACAGATTTATATATAGATTTTTCCAAATTGCAGATCCAATGTATCATCCTATATATTCGTAATTGTTTTGAGTAGATATATCTTTCAAATGCGGTCTATCGATTTGGTGTTATAAATTCATAATTTGGTAGGTTTCAGGCGCAATAGATTGTGTCCTTTTTAAATAAGTTGCTCAAAGATGAAATGATCATAGCATAATTTTTAATAATTTTTATAAAATTACTTTCAAAAACTGACGTAGGTGATGCCACGATTTTGGTTTTGGAAAATTTAAACAGCGTTTATTTTTGTTGGCCAAGTTTAATTCCCTCGAAACTAATTTCATGTCCTAAATAATCTATGATGGTTTTCAAAAATTAACATTTCTCGACATTTAATTTTAAAGTCCAATTTTCTTTTAATTTCCAACACCTTTTTTAAAGTGTTTACACCATTCCCAAATGCATCAGAGGGAATCAAAATGTCATCCTAATATAGAGTTATTTGATCTTTTAACTCAACATAAATATTGTTTATTAGTCGCTGAAATGTTATTGGTGCGTTCGAGACGCCAAATGGCATGCGCAATAACTCAAATTGCACACCTTGAGTCACAAAGTTTGTTTTTTTTTCGTATCGAGTCTGGTGACATTTTAATTTAGCCTTGGGTCAGATCAAGACTTGTAAAATATTGTTTCCCTCTTAAAAAATTATTTGGTCTTCTATATGATTTAAAGGGTGTCTGTCCTTAATAGACTGCGAATTTAATTTGCAATAATCGACACATCGACGATGGTCGCCATTTTTCTTTTTTATAAGAACAGCAGGACTAGCATAAGCAGAATTTGAAGGTCTTATTATATTATTATCCAAAATATATTTAACTTTTGATCTTATGACGGCTTTATTAGGCTCTGAATACCAGTATGGGCGATTCAAAAAATTCAATTAAATCTGTAACGCCTAACTCAGACGTTCGTTTAGAGAAACAATCCTCATAATTCGACTAAAGTTTGAGGAACTGAGATTGGTCTGATTTACTTAACATTTTCTCATTAAATTTTACTTCTGCAATATTTATAGACATAACATATTTGATTTGTAATATGTCATAGTGATTTTTAGGCAAATGAGTTTGAAATGCATGCCGTAAATATTCTGCTTGGCTACATGCATAATTTGTTGTGAATTATTATTAATGACTACCACAGTATTTTGATGTTTATCAACTATACAACTAGGAGTGGACTATTTTTACTCTGTGTGGTAGCAGAAAAGAATACCATACCATTTGTGTTTATCTGTACGGGCACAGACAAAGCTGAATGGGGTTGGATTTGTACAGGGTGTCCGGTTATAAATGTAACCTCCCTTTAACTTTTTTATTTGCCCTCGTATAAAAAAATGTTAAATACAAAAGTTGTAAGGATTTTCATACAGTTTTCTGCAGTGTTACTAGAAAAACAATTGAACATCGAAATTCTACTGTACAGATTAAATTAATGTTTTTTTTTTAATGGGACACCCTGTATATTCCTCTGTATATCGATAGAGCTCTTTAAGGCGAGTTCAGTAATATAAGGTTTGTTGGGTCTAGTTATAATAGTTACCACGTAAATTGCAAGAATGTCGGGTATCTGATTATTACTCAACCCCTCTCCTAAATTATTTATTTGGTGAGCTAGAAAAAAATTCTTTCTTCAGAAGCTTTTCTGATGTTCCATAGTTTTTCTAGTAACACCGCAGAAAAGTTTCTGAAGGAAACTACAACTTTTGTATACAACATTTTTTTGTAGCTCACCAAATAAAGAATTTAGGAGAGGGGTTCAGTAATAATTAGATACCCGACATTGCAATTTACGTGGTAACTATTATAGCTAGACCCAACAAACCTTATATTACTGAACTCGCCTTAAAGAGCTCTATCGATATACAGGGTGTCCCATTTAAAAAAACATTAATTTAATTTGCACAGTAGAATTTCGATGTTCAATTGTTTTTCTAGTAACACCGAAGAAAACTATATGAAGATCCTTACAACTTTTGTACTTAACATTTTTTTATACGAGGGTAAATAAAAAAGTTAAAGGGAGGTTACATTTATAACCGGACACCCTGTACATCACTTTCTAACATTGTAGAAATTTTAGTTTTCGCTGTGTACTTTTGTATTTGAAGTGTATTGTCAACAAAACATCCTTGTGATTAATCATAGGTTGCTTTACTACTACTTCAGTGGTGCCCAAATGAAAGGCTAATTCTAAGTAGGCTTCCCCTTTCGGAAATCAAAATTCACTCCCGAAACCCTTAGCTACAATATCTGAAATTTTCAGAACAATATCTCGAAATATATATAAAAGTGAAAACCGTGCCACACATTATAGTTCATTGCCTGTGTGCAAATAGTCCAAAATGTTTATTTTGTGCTGAATTTTTTAATAAATGTACCTTCGCTGTTTTTAAATGTCAATATTCCATTCTTACTTAAATGACCCCGTTTGTGACAATAAATGCACTTCTTTGCCTTCCGTTTTTTTATAGTTTTCCTAATCTAACGTTGATAAATCATAACATATATTTAGATGCTTAGAGTTGTAAACCATAAATCGATCATGTATTAAATTTCCGTAATTATATGAAGATGTAGTCATTTGAATCCCAATGTTCAAAATGGGGCATTTCTTGAAAAAATCAATGTGCTATCTAAAATTATTTTGCTACGCCCATGTGCTTGTTAGGGTGCAATGTTTGTCGAACCAAAAAAATATTCTCTGTACTGCTCTTCATAGTAATTACCGTACTGTGACATAATAAATATGAAAAATATATTTGTAAGTTCAACAATAGTATTCTTTTTTCAATTTTTGAAAGTAGAGCTAGTTCCAATTTCTATTCTAGACGAGGATGTAAGCTGTGGATACAAGGTAAGCAAAAATACATGTTTTATTAGCTCCGGTTTATCTGTAAATATAAAATTATTTTATTTTAAATATATAATAATTATCAAATTACATAAAGGTTTTGGGAATGACATTTATAGGCAGGCAAATCTAATGGCATTTCTTTTCTTTCACTCTGTCGCTTCAACATTAATATAGTTGTAGGTTGAGATTACGAACAGAATTGGGAGCTACGGCAATAAAAATATTTTATTGTTGATAGTCCTTAATAACGCGAGAGATAATGTTACTATTGAAGATTAACTTTTTAAAAAAATTATTTTATTCAAAATAATTCTACACAAAAGTTTTTGACTAACAATTAACTGCCATCTTTATTTTTCGAGAAATAAATGATAATTTGTTCTAATAATATCAAATACACATTTTATAAATTATAAATATGTATATACAATTAATAGAAATAATAATAATTGATCGACAGGAATGTTGGGTCATTGGTTTATCGGCCCGGTTGCATCACATAACTCCTCCCTCCTTAGGTTCGGAAGATCAGGGCTGCAGTGGCTGATCGTCTTTTCGACTCTCTTCTGAAGAGTCATCAGTGGGGGTTCTTGTAGTGGTATGAAACAGGATTGTTCCATTTCTTCCATTCAATATAAAGCAGCATTTCGCATACAAGGGCCGCAATGGATGAAATTGGAGCAATCCAGAGGTTCGTGAAATTTTCAGGAGTTTCCAGAGGGTGCAACTGGATTGTTGACGATGTTTTCTGGGCTGTCTTCAATTCATCCAAGTTTATTTCTTCGTGTGGAAATATTGTTGCTACTTTGGACATTCGAAAACTTTGGCAGTTCTAACACATATTTAAGATTGTTTTTTTCACCTTCGTACGTTTTGTTACCAATCTCAACAGGGAACATAGATAGAGTAACAATACTCAGCTCAGAGATTTTGTAGAGTCCTTGCTGACATTTGGCTCTGGCGATTGTATGTCTCGTTCACAGGAATGACCAAAATTTCGTTACCAAATAGGCGTTGAATGGTACTTTTTGATGGTTAACATTGATTAACGGACACAGATTGTTTGACGTTGTTAGCAGCTCAAAGAGGCAACGTTCGTCTTTCGATAGAGCGGTTCGGCTGCAGATAAAAAAATCTTTTAGTTGCGGGCATTCTTCTCCCGTGGTCCAGTAATCTTCTTTGTGAGTAGCACGTAAAGATCATATATAAGAATGATTTTGTTTTGCAACAGGTATTGAGTAGAGTTTGCAATGGATATAGCAGTTGAGAAAAGCAATTGGTGTATGTGCTGAAAATAAAATTGAGTTATTTTTAATAATAATTTGGACAGATAAATAGTTATAAAAGTTTATTAACTCTCTAAATTCAGGTATTCGTTTTACCGTATATTGTTTTTATTATTTCTATTAATGTTAAAAGTTGGTTAAGATTGAGTATGGAGTTGTGCATTTTATTTACATGAGCAAATAAGATTGCATTTTCGATATTATTTATTACAGGATTTAAGGTATTTAATTACATTATATAGTTCGAAATTAAAGACAAGGCATAAGATAGATCTAATTGTTTTTTCAAGCAAATTAATTTCTTCTGCTGTAAATATGTGATGTGTATTTATTTTTTCTATATTTTGGGTATATTACTGTGTAACAGTGAAGAGAATTGATTGTTCTTTATAAAAAATATTATTTAAGATTTCTTAATTTTCTTGTAAGCATTTTGAAATATTATTATTACGAGCTTCATCGTCTGAGTCTAGAGTACCAAAGAGCCATTTGTCAACTTTGCCTACTACGTTAAAGAGATAAATGGGTGTGTGAAAAGTTTTGGTATTTCTTAAAATTGTCTGCAGATATTCATAAGTTTAATTAAATTTATAAGAGGTAAAAAGTGTTGGCAATAATTTTGTTTGTTTGAATTAAAATATTTTTTATATTAAATAAGGGAGTTTCGATTTCTGTAAAATGTGTGTGAAAATTGGATATATGTTGAGTAATAGATATATAGGTTTTTCCTATGGCCGTTGGTAGTATGGAGTTTCTAATGCTTCTTTTCTAAGAAGAAGTAGCAGGAATGTGATGATATGTCTCATGGTTTTTCTTGTTCGTAACTTGGATTAACCTATGTCTCAGCAAACGGTTGAAATTGACGATTTTCTGGGCTGCGGCAACGTTTTCTGATAGGACTGTTTAAAAAAAAACACAGGAATTTTTGAGACACCTACACGAATGACTGCGCCAGTAATGGAATTACTATTGACGATCAACTTTTTTAAAAAGTAGTTTTATTCAGAATAATTGTAAACTAAAGAATTGAATGATAAGTGAATGTAAAAATGTAATTATGTGTCCTACTGATATAAAATGCTGATTTTACTAAATTATAAATATGTGTATACAATTAATAGAGATAATAATAATTGTTTGGCAGGAACGTTGGGTCATTGAGTTATCGGCATGGGTGCATCACATAAATCGCGTTGCTAGGCAACATACCAGCTTTGATAACGTAATAGTTAATTTATCAGCCGCCAATAAGTCCAATAAATAGTCATTTATCGGACAATATGAAATAAATTACCATTACTGAACTCATTTTCGTTTATTATTGAGCCTATCTGGAAAAATAATAAAATATTCAACCTAATAAAGTGATTGCTTATTTGAATTTATCAAAAATTTTAACGTTTGTTTAAAAACGCATCATTGAATAAAACACGTCAATTTGCGAAGTAGGTACTATTAAAACCCTTAACACTATTTTATAGACCTGCCACCCCATCAAAGAAAACCATATCAACATACATCTTGTACCACACAGTCACGATGATGTGGGATGGGTCAAAACTGTGGATCAATATTACTATGGAGGTAATTATAAAAATTAAGTGCTAATGTAGAGATGCTATAATTATTCTAATATTGCATATTCCACCCAGCATTATTTCCAAAAGCGCTGGGTTAAATGTTGGACTAACCCAATTAAATATAATCGCAAACGTTTAGTTACTTTTACTCATTACGCCTTTAATTAAATTTAATGCAAACTTTGAGTGTTTCCTGAATTAAAGTATTATGAATTGAAGCTAATAGATTTTAATCAACGTATGCTCTATACTCGCAGTGCTAAAATATTAGATATAAGTAAATGTTCTGCTGTGTGGAAGATCAACTTTAGTCAGTAACTTAGTTTGTTTATAAACCGACTTTTCATATTTTATTAGGCCCTCTAAATATTTCGAAAGAGTTAATATAAAAATTAATACTGCACAATGTGTAAACAGTTTATTGTTAAATAGGAGACCTTTCATACATAATGGAACGAAATAGATTCTTGGTTGGAATAATGAGTGATGATATTTAACAGATCGTAGTGTATAATTTCTTAAAATAACATACTAATTATATTTGATTCGAATATCTTATAAGTTACATAGGTATTTTTACTCAAATGGTTTCTGTAATCATGACTGAGTGGAAAGCAAATATTTTTAGATAATTGACCTTTAATTCTTTATTTACCGTTTACGCATCACATGTAATGGTTAAAATATCTTGCACTTCCACATGCACGTGACTTCCGCAAAGCCCTTTGAAGCAGAAATTTTAATTACTTAATTGTAATTCGCTTGTTAAGTTAAGTTAAGCTTTTTTTAGAGAGGTTATAATGAGATAACTTACTCATCTGCTTCATATAATTATCTAATTCAGGAATTTACTCTTTTATGTAGTTCATTTTAAAATTGAAGGTGTCGCGGCGTCGGCCTTTTGGAAACCTAAGCCCTTTTTCACACGACACATGATTTCGCCGTACCAGTCTACGAAGTCCATGTCGTGTGAAAAAGGGCTAAGAATTTTCGTGTGGTGGCGGAGGTGATGATATATTTTTAATTAATCAGCCACTGCAGTTATCAATATTTTCATATCCATATAAATGTAGAGATTTGGACATTAAGATTAGCCCATTTTGTGAACATTACATTTTCACATTGTGTCATAACATGATTTTATTATCTTCATTTCAGTGCCAGTTGGTACTTACGGAGGAGCCGTACAATACATCTATCAATCAGTCTTAGACTCACTCAAAAGATACAAGGATAGAAGGTAAAATCACAATAATAATTGCTAAGTAAATGAGGTTAAAGTGTATGTAGTAGAATAGTTATTTCGAGATAATCATATTGTAGTACTTATATCGATTAAAATGCATAAGGAAACTAACCCAATCATGTTCTATTTAAAATAACTACGTTATAGAATCTGTGGGTTTGATTTCTTTTTGATTCCTAGATGATATGTTCTCCTTCAAATAGTTAGCAGCTATGTTCTGGATTTGTCGATCATCAACACTCTCTCTTGAAAGTGTTTCTAAAATACGATCCTGATTACCGTTGCTTCGAATGATGATACCAAATTTGTTTTAATTGAGACTTGCTGCTTATCTTTTGAAATTGCATTATCCCTTCTGGTAAATGTCGGTTGCTATAAATGTGAAAAGTTTTTTTTGTCGTAAGATTTGGACGAGTTCTCTTCCAAACAAAAAGTACCTCCCTAAAGGCCATGAGTTCGCATAAATATGTAGTATTTTTCGGTAAGTAGACAAAACCGATATTGTTCTTCTTTCATAACTGTATCACTTATTCCGTGAAATTTGATTCTAGATTTCTCCTAACTAGTATCTTATGCCTCCCTTGATGTTTAACGTGAGGCAAATAGCTCGATTTGGACCAATCGGTAATAGTTTCCGCGTCCATTCATCCATGCTTTGTTCGGTAATTTCGAGCGCCGCCTGCACAGCCTTTATCAGTACAGCTAGAAGATAGATAGCTTAGGCTCATGCTCTGTCAATTATGCCCACATTTTTTTTACATGATCACATACGGACACAACAAGACTCCAAATGCGGATCTACACATCATAATCGAAGTGGCCGATTTGGTGATATTGCAAACACTCTCGGGGTATATGTTTCTTACGCCCCGGGTCTTCGACTAAATTTATCTCATCATAGTTGTGGATGTGACTAGCATGAACATTATCTAAACCGTTGTTGTGCCTTTTCATTAGTGAATACACCCAATAGGGATCAGGAAGATTATCCATAAATCTGGCGACAGAAAGCCTTTGGAGATTCAAGCTATATGCCTCAAGTCAGTTGTATTGAGAGGAACTCATTCCCCACAAGTAACCGCACAGATAAGAAGAGAATTGTCGTCTCTAGCCCTTGCCACACCGTTTGTTCGTACGTGATGCCCATGATGTTTATTATTCGCTGTTCCGTATGGAATTTAAAAATTTTTCGCTGCTTTTCTCAGGCTCCAGCTGTCATCCACAACTTTTTTCAAAGCATTTTTGATGAAAATTTAATTATTATCTTTGCATCTTTGCGCCCTTACTTTCCTCTTATATCATGGCATATTCTTCATCTGAAAATCACATGAAAAAAAATTACAATATTACACTACAAATTTCAGATTCATCCACGTAGAGACTGCATTTTTCTGGAAATGGTGGCAGTTCCAGGATGAGAGAACTCAAGAAGAGTTTACTGAATTAGTAATGAATGGCCAAATTGAATTTACTGGAGGCGGTTGGTCAATGAACGATGAAGCTGTAACAAACTATCAATCAACTATTGATCAGATGACATGGGGATTAAGGTAAAGTATTAAGGTTTGATATGTCTAATGTTTTGCCCTTGAAAATACTTTTTTTTGCTTCAGTCCACTTGCAAAGGCGTTGCTTATAATACCCTAATGGGCACTGCAAGTAGGAAAAGGCGAGGAGGAAAGATACCGATGAACACTTTTCTCAAAGATGTTTAGACTGTAGCCAACAAAGTCGATTGGTAATGAGTTCCAGATGCTCGTCACACCCCAGAAGAAAGAATTTTGGTAGAGACTGGCTCTGGGTATGCTCTGTTGAAGAGCATATGGATGAGAGCTTCTAGCTCGTCGTGTGGAACGAACAAAGCTGGCATCAGAGTTGTCAGTTCGGTCGAACACTATCCGTGATAATATCGGCAAAAAAGGGAGATATTACCCACCATCCGCCTATGTTCCAAGGTGTGAAGCGAACGAGTCAGTGTTTCGTCGTTAATATGTATATCAACTCGGTTCTGGATGGAGTCTAAGAGCCCTAGAGTATGTTTGGAAACAGAACTCCAAATGTGAGAGCAATACTCCAGAGTAAGTCTGATTTGCGCTTTATAGAGTGTAAGCAGCTGATGGGAACTGACGTATTTTTTGGCACGGAAAAGTGCAACCAGTTTTTGAGAGGCACGCTTGGAGAGACCTTGGACATGCTCATCCCATGAAAAGTTAGTGCTTGCGGTTATTCCAAGAAGCGAAAGATTGGAGGATGGAGAAGGGATTTCCCCCTCCATGATGATGTCAAGGTAGTGTTTCTTCGGGAGAACACAGCAGTCTGTGTCTTTTTGGCAGTGAAGGTTACAAGATTGGTGCATCCCCATTCAAGAATTGTGTTTAAATCTCGATTGATTGAGTCAGTCTGTTGTCTTTTTAGTTGTCCCAGAGTGGTCGATGATAATGGTTTGTCAGAAGAAAAGAATGATACAAGACTGTTATCGTCTGCATAGCTGTAAATGGGGTTTTCAGTAAGCTTTACTAGGTCATTTATATGCAGCAGGAACAAAGGTGGAGACAAAACCGAACCATGCGGAACACTAGCATTGATGGCAAATGCCTCGGACGAGACACCATCGATAGCGACCTGAATACTCCTTTTATCTAAAAGCAAGACAAAAGTGTACGTAGAGCCAGTGGAAGGCTATCAGTTGAGAGTTTGTCCAGAAGTGATTGGTGCCATCCCATTGGAGATGTCAAGAGCAACGACTCGGGACTCTCCGTGTTTTTCCAGGGTTGAATTATAGATGTGTGTTACATAGAACATCAGATCTCCAGTTGAGCGCTTCGCTCTAAACCCCTAGTGTCTATCAGATATTATGTTGTTCTGTTCAAGATATTTCAGAATCTCGGTGTTAATGACTTTTTCCATTACCTTGGCCACTACTGGGGTTAAAGATATTGGACCGTAGTTACTAGTAATATTCTTCTTTCCCTTATTAGGTAGAGGTTGCACTCTAGCGCGCTTCCAGAGGGCTGGGAAAATACCTCTATTGTAGCATAAG
>MU182013.1:49483-65814 GCA_016904865.1 Pissodes strobi | reverse complement strand
ATTCCATCCAGTCCAGCGGCCTTTGAGCAGTCAAGATGACGAAGTAAACCTCTTATCTTTTTTGCTTGAAAACGGCATTGTTGTGGCGATCCTAGGCAACATTGGTGGAGTCTTTCCTTGTGCATCAAGGGTGGAATTTCGTGCAAGCGTTGAGGCAAACAAGTCTGCCTTTTCCTTTGCAGTCACTGCAACGGAATTTTCTTCGCGCAATAGTGGTGGAAAGCTTGAAGATGAAAAGTTTTTCCCGATGGCCTTTGCAAATCCCCAAAATGATTTTGAGCCGTTCGGACAGTTCAAAAGCTTCTCGCGGACTGTGATAAAAATCAGCTTTGGATTGATCAATAATTAGTTTGCAGCTATTTCGTGCATCCAGAAAAGCTCGGCGCGAAACAACCGAAAGGTTGTTGCCTCATTTGCGATAAGTTTGGTTCTTTTTAGAAACCGCCTGAGTACACCTTTCGTTGAACCATGATTTTCCAGGGGAGGATAGTTTATTAGAGAAAGGGACTGAAGTCTCCGTCCCAATGAGAATGACCTCTGTAATAGATTCAGCAATTACACATAGATCTCTGGATTTAAAACAGACGTCCCTCCAAGGGAATGACAAGAAAAAGTCACGAAGTTCACTCCGGTTTGCCCGTTTATAATGCCACACTTTGCGAGAAAGCGCCTTAGAGAACAATGTCGTTGGACAGGTGGACCAAGCTGATATAAGCCTGTGATCAGAGTTACCCAGTGGTGATGTAATGTTTATCCTATAAGAGTTTGGAGATGTTGTTGGGAACAAATCCAGTAGGTAAGACTGATGGTTTCCAACGTCCGATATCCGTGTTAGCTCGTCCACAAGTTGAGCCAGGCCGCAGGTGATTGCTAAAGCCTCAGATTCTCTGTCCATATCATCCGTTCGGGAAGAAAACTTTAGCCAAGAGATGTTGTGAACATTAAAGTTCCCCACGAATGTTATTTCAGGATCTGGGTGGGTAGTTTGAAGTTTGTCGAACGTTAGTGAGAGATAGGAGAAGAGTTGTTTATAATAGGTTTCATTTGGAGAAAGATAAAAGATGCAGATAAATCTAGTAGCATCCCTTAGTGACAGCTTGAGCCAAAGAACATCAAAATTTGCCGATTCCAAAATCTCTTATATGTGACATGAGATGTTACTGCGGACGTAAGCGCTAACACCTCGTTTAAATGGGAACTTGGTGTGAAGTTCGTAATTGGGGCAAAGCGTATGGACAGGGTCCGAAGACGCGCTGACTGGCGTTTCCGTTAATCCCAAAATACTAGGTTTTTCTGCCTCCATCTCCAGGCACAGAATTAATGTTGACATTAAGACCTCTGATGTTGCTGAAGTAAATTCTTAAGTTGTTTTTCTTCGACGTGGTGACAAGGTGAATTACCTTGTACACCCTCCACCCGGAGATCCGAATAGGAGGGTATTTTACCTCCGGAATATTTTGTATTGGGTAAATCAATCATCATTATATCATCTGTATCAGTATTTTTAAGAGGTGTAAGGTAGAAGGAGGAAAACCGCGTCATAACACAGGACTGGAAACATCTGGAAAGATTATAACCAATCCTTTCAGTCGGACATGTGGTGGTGCTGCCTCGGTCGAGGAAAAGATTCTCTACCACTCCAAACTAGGAAGAAAAAGGTCAGAGTGACCGTTAGGAAAGAGAAGAGTAGTATAGGAAGCAATTTAAAAATTAGTAGAAACATTAAGTGCTTCGGCTAGGGCAGCTCGGGCTAGCCTGGCCCGTATACACAAGACGTTGCGCATGCTCGTTGATAAAATCCATCCAATCGCCTGGATGGTTTAAGAAATATAATAATAGTAACACCCTGAATTTTGTAAATGGAATATTTCAGCGAGTCTTTTTCCATAAATCTGTTTTTCACATTTATGAGGAGGAATTTTCTTAAATGGCTGCCTTAGTCATCAATATGAAGAAGATATTTTTTGTTCCGTGCCCATGGAACATAAAATGTCAATAATTTGGCATCATGTCTTTTATTTGTTTACACTACTTTTATGGCATGTGAATAAAAATTGAAATATATGAACTCGACAGATACAAAAACCTTGAAAACTGCAAAAATATAGAAACGTTTATTCAACTACTATATTATAGGAAATTTAAATTATAAAAGCATTTTAATTTTCAATTAATATAATGTTTTTCTTTGCGCCTTTTAGGAGACTAAATGACACGTTTGGTGACTGTGGTCGCCCAAAAATGGGATGGCAAATCGATCCGTTTGGACATAGCAGTGAAATGGCTTCAATATTTGCCCAACTTGGCTATGACGGAGTAATATTAGGAAGAATTGATTATCAAGATCATATTATGAGAATAGCGAATAAAACTATGGACATGGTTTGGAGAGGCAGTATAAGTTTAGGTATCATGGATCATTTTATTACAAACTTCAGTAGTATATTTGTTGCAAACAATATATATCAAGACATTTTTTTCATAATATTGGTCGCTAAGGAGCTCTGCTAGCATTTAATAACTTTGTGAGAAATTTTAGTAACATTAATTTAAATAAATTGTGTAAGATTGTGAAACAGGACCCTAGGTGTGCAAATTAACAAAGAAAAGTTCTAAAATAATTAAATTTGCCGATAACAATTTGAATACACTCAGTGTTATATAAAAAAAGACTTTAAAAACACACTATTACATGTACGCCTTTGAGAAGCAGGTAAAAGGGTTCGAGCCGGCGGCCGCTGGAAATTCGTGCGGCACACTTATTAACGTCTTTGTGTGGGGCCGGAATTTGGTGGTCTAGTGGGGACTTTTTCATATAAAAAGCCTGCGGTAAAAAGGAGCGCGAAGTCTTAAAATCAACTGGTTTTTGCTAGAGACTGGTTCCATTCCACTCGCCAAAGTTTGAGACTGGTTTCCCATTCAAATTTCCTCACATTCTGACGTCCACGCGCCTCAGCTAGAGACCAGTTTGTCCCACACTTTGTATAGTTTCTCAATTATCCGAGAAATTGGACATCGCAGTAATTTTTCTGAGCCAAATGGAATTAAGAACAAATGCTAAAACCCCAGTCACAGGCGCAACTTGCAGAGGAGTCGTTGTAAAAGAACTACGATGGTCCAATTTTTCTTTATTAGCAAATGGCAAAGGAGAGATGCCAATAATATTTTCCTGGCCTAAGTCCTAATGACTATTTTTTATTATAAACTATAACTTTTCGTTCCACAGGAGAGAGCAGTGACATATTCACCAGTGTTCTATTCAACCATTACGATGCTCCCGATCGCTTCTGCTTTGAAATGTCTTGTAACAATGCACCACTTGTTGATGATCCAGAAAGTCGTGAATATAACATTGAAAACCGAGTAAGTTTATTATTTTTCGCTATATTTTATTTCTTATAATAATTCAAAAACAATTCACTGTTTATTAGACAAAAGTTACGCTGTGCGTGATAGTTTCATCGGGTGGGGCAAAAAAAAAGAAATCCTGTTAATTCAATACCCACTATAGTTATTGATTTACGCCTGGTTTCATAATAAGTGTGGTCATTATCATTTATCAATTTATCATAGTCTACCAAATGAAGGATAGTGGCTTAAAGGCCGTTCATAGGAGGACGTTCGGTGATACGACCAATAGTGTTCCTCTATTGTATTATTTACTTCCATATATAAATTTTTTAACGATTCATTTTATTTTTATTGAATTTCGATGTTGCAGGCAAGACTTCTTCTAGAAAACTATGTCCATTATGCACGTAGGCCCTACTCTTCGAGTAACCTTTTAATACCAATGGGTCAAGACTTTGCGTATCAAAATGCGGAAATGTGGTTTATGAATATGGATAAACTAATAAAGTAGGTATATTTTAATAAAATTATAAAAATACTACAGCATTTTAAGTAAATTTTAACAGTTTTTTCTTTCATAATTGTATATCATTCCTTGACCCATAAGTTGATTAATTGACATGATAAATTATATTGAAAACTAACCCAAACTACTTTTGAGAGTGACTTATTTCATTTAGCAATAGATTTAGAGTTTTCTGAGGCTTTTTCATTCAGCCATCGATCATATTAACTACTTTTACTGTATACTGTAGATTCCCTTCAACTTTATACTTTCGAAAAAAATTAATCTGTACAATTAGCAGAGCGAAAATCTTGTATATCCTGGTTAGCCTTAAATTCTAAGCTATTTATATATTATTTGCAGGTACATTAATGGAAGAGAATTCAATGGACAAAAATACAACATTATATACTCTACCCCATCCTGCTACGTTTATGCAGTATACAATGAAACGAAAGGACTTCTAAATGGTGACTTAAAAACCGACGACTTCTTTCCATATGCATCTGATAAACACGCCTACTGGACCGGGTTTTACACTTCCAGGCCTCAGCTGAAAAGATTTGAAAGAACAGCAAATAACTTCCTGCAAGTGCGTAAATGTAAATTTATGAAAAACAAATATAAAATAGGTATAAATGTATTCTTGTGTGGAATTTTAGGTTTATCTTTGGGCAGCAGCGTAGCGTGCTATCGCGCGTGAAGAATATTTTTTGACTAACTATTTCCCAAAGATTTTTAGCTTTTTATACCATCTTTCAAGGCTTGTTCTTTGTTGCTCTCCTCGAAAAATCAGGAATCATTACGTACCCCGCTATTAAAATCTTTTTCCTTAGAACACTTAAAATGCCTAAATCACCGAACATTTTAATGTGGCAATTAGCGTTTTAACACGTTTTGTAAATTCCAACCTCGGTTTTAGTACCGCCGCGCCGGCGCCGCCTTTTCCAAATTAGAATTTTGCTCGTTGAATATTCCTAATAGAAACCGCCCCTAGCCCAGGTTTTCTTTTTTAGAGAAATGTGTTGCGGGGGCCTGTTTTTGAAACGCGCAACTGGTCGCTGATAGTCCTTGAAGTTTGAACATTTTCCTGAATGTTCCTTAGGCAACATAGTTTAACTTTAGAAGCGTTTCGGGCATTAAATCTTCAAACTTGAATTTGAATTTAATTTTTAAAACAAAATAGTTATTTAATTTGAATGTTCTCTCTTGGCGAACTAGGATAACTGAAGTTATTTTTGAATAAATTTAAAATAAGTATAAAATAATTTGTTGAAGCGGTTTAACTAGAATCAGTTACTAACTCCGGTTCATTACAATAGTCCGTTATATTTCATTAGAAAGCAGTTCTGTGACGACGAAAGCAATGGATTTTAAAAATTTAACATTTTATGCTATTTGCTATTGATACAATAGAAATATTTTTTTCTAATGGAAATTAAATCAGGATATGTAGTATCAAAGAATATTCTACTTCTATGTAAAAACCTAAATAAGATAAATTTTGCTTACAATTTTTTGTATACAAAATTTTAGGTTTCTAAACAACTCTACTCGTTATCGAGAATTTCATCTGACTATGAACAAGCGCTGAACAGCTTAAGGGAAGCGATGGGAGTAATGCAGCATCATGACGCAATCACTGGAACTGAAAAACAGGTTGTGGCAAACGATTATGAGAAACAATTGAGTCAGGCCATAGCGAATTGCGAAAATGTGACGAATGCAGCGCTTTCGTAAGTATTATTGGGATCAATTTCTTATCATTTTAACATTAGTATCTAGATCACATCACAATAAAGTCACTCATGTTAGAATGGTCGCATTAGCAGGCCTTAGTGGTGTAGATTGTGTTACTTTAAGCTTCCTCGATATAATAAAAAATAATGATTAATTAATCTGCACAATCTTATTTTTGTAACTGGATCACTTGACTACTATGACCACAATAAGACGAAAAGTAATATTTTCTGCCACCATGGTGTTCAACAGGTATAATTCACAACACCTCATAAACCGATCCTATTGCGCGTATTTTGCTATAATATGTGCGGTTATCTTTTACTTCATCATCTGACCATTTATTCTCCTCAGCAGCGTTTTAAGATTAGTACCCCTTAGTCCACGATTTTACTTAATACCAGCTACTGAGACGGTGATGGAATGGGAATATATACGAAGATGTAATATCATTATTGGATTTTCATTAACTTACTACCTTTACAACTTTTCTAAATATTACCTTTCATTACGCAAAAACATCTATTTCCTTGCTCGTATTCCAATTGTAGTAAATTCCGCTCCATACTGTTTTCAATATTGAGACAAATCTTTCATTTAGTTTTAGGATATGCCAATAATTAACGAAGTTACTTGCTTGAAGTAAAGTAGTTTAATGTGTTCAATAATAATTACATATTAATATATAATAGTCCATGATGCAAATTTTATTTGACCCCCAACATGATAAATAGGGTGCTTTGTAATGATGTTTTGCATGTTGACTATAATCATGTAAGGGCTCCATCAGGGCCACATCAGGAGTAAATTTTAATTTTTAATGCTACAAGTCGCTAGGTCTCCGAAGAGTGGCTCAGCCTGCCTTATTCCTCGAGTAATCCACCTTAGATTCCTAGCCCGCACATTCATTATATTCCTTACGATGGTGGCGGCCGTACTGTAAAACATACTTGTTATAGGCTCACATCCCATTGGATGCATTGCGAAACCCTGTCATGCCAAAGGATCAGCCACCACATTTCCCGTGACATTTGAGTATCCCGGACCCTAAACAAGACTGATCCCATAATGTCCAGTCAATGCCCTCTGTTGCTGTTGTACGAGCAAATGTAGATTTGTATCCTTCTTAAAGCTTTTAACGGGTTCTCATATTCGTATTTGAGGTGCTGGAGTGGGTGTGTATGGAGAAATCGTAGGACCGGGACTTTCGCTTTTGAAATTTATGTAACACTTTTCCAGGTGTAGTTGTTCCATAACTACACCTGGAACAGGGTTACATAAATCTCAAAAGCGAAAGTCCCGGCCCTACGATTTCTCCATACACACTCACTCCAGCACCTCAAATACGAATATGAGAGACACCCGCTCCAGCACCAGTGCTCTTTATAGAGCCTGGTCGGTATAAACAATTATTTCTTTAATCATTTATGACCACAAAGGAGGGGGTGGTAACTAACTTTATAATTAACCATTTTAATTAATGGACTGTATTAAAATAGGGTGGTGGGGTTTTATTCAAGGTTGTGAATTGAAACATATATTCTAGGTACTTTAATCATGCAAGATTTAATTTGCATTACATATGATAAATATATACGATGATTTCTCACTACGTTCAAGCATTCATTCTTTCACACATAAAACTAAATAAGTACTGTACATACAGTTAACTATGATTAAAAGTCTAACTAAACTTCTTGATTATTTACGTCTAAAATGAACTAGATAATTCCTCTCTTTACTGAATTTAATTAACGTTCTTTTTCAACTAACTGCCTTCGTTCACACAAAATACCTTGTACTTTCCGTCTTCTTCGATTCTCTCAACTTAACTTCACCAGGATGTAAGACTTCGAACATTTGATTCGAATCTCGAGTAGAGGAATAGATTTGTCTACTTACAAATTTCCATCCACCATTTTACCATCTTCTATCTTCAAGAAAAACCCTACGCTACGACTCGTACTGTCTTTAGAAAATTCGTTAAAATGCCCAAAGGAGTTCTGTATCCAAGCTTGGACAAAGAGAACAGAGTTACAGCAAATATTTTCCAAATATTCACTCAAACAGAGCGGTGACTGAATCGTTGTTTCACGGGTGAGTGTTTGTAAGGCACTATTATATTCCTTAGGCGTATGCCTAGTTCAAGACCTCATGCTTCATGAAATAGAAGGAGGGGGCAACAAACCAGTACTGTCCTTCAAGAGCTCTGATGGATGCCGTCTTCATAGCACCTATAATTCCCACGCAGGTCAATCTCTGAACTCAATCTAACTATGCTCCAGATATAGTCGTTTGCGTATCGGACCACCATACGATGGCCTCGTAGGTCATAATGTGCCATACCACAGGCTTATAGATCCAATGGAGGATCTTTGTGAGTGAGGCGTTCGATGTGCCCCAAAAGCTCTTTTATAAGCCCATAGCGCATGCTTAACCATGGAAAATACGATTGTGGTGATTACTTACTGCTTTTTCCAGGTAAACTTAGAGTCCAATATAACCTGGAGATGCTTGGTTGATTCTTTATATCTCAAAGTCTGACCGAACAAGTTTATGACCGAGAGAAACTCCCCAGCCTACACCTCCTTGTAAGGAGCACTATTAATTCGGCATAGGCATAACTACTGAACGAATCAATCGATTAGCACTACCTAAGTTCGAATTCATCGAGATTGTAAAAAATTTGTTGGATCAATTAAAGATTTTCATCTATATTCTACTTATGAACAGCTATTTTTATTTAGGTCGGTCAGAGGGTTCATATGGGTTCTGTCTTGGTCAGCCCTCAGAAATATACCTAATGTCGATTCATATTTGAAGCATACTAGTTTAAGACATAGTGATATTGTTCTTGTTATGATTCTCGATGGAGAAGAACACAACTAGCTTCGGTTGTTCATGGTTCTTGCTAACACTAAGCTAGGAAATTTGACTATATTGATGTTAATAACCATAATAATAATGTTTATATTATTCTTTCAGAGGTTTAATAAATATGAACCATCCCAGATTCGAACATTGCTTGCTATCGAACATTAGTCAATGTGCACATTCTGAAAGCTCTGATACCTTTGTAGTTACTGTATATAACCCCTTAAGCAGATACGTAAACAAATATGTCAGATTGCCAGTTTTGGGTACCTCCTACAAAGTAATGGATCCATCAGGTATTTAGATTATGCCATGCATTTTTATAGTATTAGTTTTCGGTACGATCTTAGTTTCCTCAATTTTAAAAATATATTATTCAACTTGGGAAAATATTTCGTGTGATAAAGGGGCAGTTTTTGTCAGAACTTCGTTCTTAGAACATATTACATATTATTATCAAAAAATTTCGATAAAAATTATGGGCATAATTTGCGAAGAACGGAAATAAATGGAAGTCAGATCTATGAACCCAAACTAGCCAATTATAAACACAAGATATTTGAAAGGAAAATCTGGTGAAAAACAAATTTCTTGTAAAATATGATCAGATATGCAAATACCTATACCACTACAGATACTTTGTTTAAATAATACACTAAAATAGGAAGATTAAATAAAACGTGTAATAAAAGGTTTGTCGCCTTAACGAACGTAGAACTATTTACAATTTTTCCAGATATTTCAGCGAATTTAAGTCATCATGATGGTGCATTTATCAGGAAAAAAGGACAGAGCCACTACGGCCTCCGACCCTCCAACACGCAACTAAATTTTTCGCCTGAGGTAAAATACCTTGGCATAACTTTCGATGCTCAATTAACCTGAAGTCTCCATTTAGATCGAAGACTAAAGAAGGCAGAACCGTGGAAAAACCCTGGGGACGAAACCCAGGGTCTTAATGTGGATCTATACTGCTATCATAAGACTCATGATTGGCTATGGAGCCGTAGTTTGGTGGCTCAAGCGTCAACAAAAATATGACAATGCTTAAGCTCAGTCTGGTACAGAGAATTTCCTGCCTTGCCATAACGGGAGCTACGAGAACAATCCCAACCAGAGCCATGGAAGTAATGTTATGCTTGCTGCCTAAAGAAGGTGGGCTCTGATTACATCGCTAAGGCTCAGAGTCGTTAGTGTGTAAGCCAGCGTATAATGTGTCTAGATTAAGTCTAGACGCCACCTTTGTGAGGGGGCAGCCAGAAGACTGCCACTACTGCAGACCAGCGCAGACATCATACATCCCAAGTTTGTCTTCGACAAACTATATGATGTACGAATAAAATCAAATGAGCCTATAACCGTAGGTGCGGTTAACATTTTCGTGGAGGGCGCCAAAAACCCAGGAAGGAGCAAGCTGTGAAATTTACTCCCGAAGCTTGCGAATTGAACTCAAATGGTCTATGGAGGGACACGGAAGCATAGTTTAGTCTGAACTTGCTGCTATATCCATAGCCGCAAAAGAGATTGTTCGCATGAATACTGAGGACAAGACTATTGAAATCTGCATGGACAGTAGACAAGCACTACAGGCCATGAAAAGTTATAAACTTAAAGCCAGGCCAGTACTAGAATGATACAAGTCACTGGAGGATGCCACCCGCAAAATCAGAATTTCTGTATGCTGGGTTAAATCACATACACAGTGCGAAGGTAACAAATTAGCGAATAAATTGGCTAGAAGGGCAGCCGGTTCAAACATTATGGGATCGCCCTACAAACCTACATATGGCGATGTTGATATATATAATAATAAAGATCACTCATGGAGACTTTAGGGCAAGATGGGACGAAACAACTAACTGCCGACTGGCCAGGGAGTTATTAATCTACCCCAATGAGTCTGCAGCAAAGCCATACCTGGGTATGTCAAGGAAGAACCTACGACTCATGGCGGGGTTCTGACTGGACACTGCCACCTCTACACATAAGGAGATTATGCAAAACACCTCTATGCAGAGGCTGTGAACAGGAGAACGAAATAGTAGAGCATCTACTCCGCGATTGCGACGCTGCGCTGTTTCGGAACTACGGGAATCCATTTTGAGAAAACGATGGCCAACCATGGCTTTTCTCAGAACAGCCTCCTGGGGCAACATCGCCGCCTTTTTTCGACACTAGGCTTAGCCATGGCCTAGATGGATTTGTTGACCTAGGGACGATGCACAGGGGGTCCAATGGGCCCTAAGTGCCGTGGCCTTTTGACAACTCTCTCATTATTTCCAGATTCCAGATAAAGTCATCATCAGTCCAAAAGGAAAATGATTATGAGAGGTTTAATTTATAATCCGCATAAAAACCTATTATGAACTACCACCCGCGTTATAACCCGGCCATCATAAATTTTAATAATCCTGATAGCTTAATTTTCGCTAAAAATAAGTCTTTTTAGTGAAAATTTTGCAATTTTGAAGGTGGCATTCGATCGCAGCAAACTAAGAAGTGTTGATAGTCAGGATTGTAAAAAAATCAATGTTATTTTGTTATTAGACAAGAAAAGCATCTTTAACGCAGGTTTTTTCCATACAATGAAAAAAATAGAAATAGATGTTGCTCTTCAATATTTTAAGGTGGTCAAGTTTTAAAGCTGGTTAGTGTTATATTATTTTAACCAACCTAAAATAACACGTATTTCTAAATCTTTCAGGAGACGATGTAAGAACCCAAATCATGCCGATTCACTCGAGAATATTAAAAATGCCTGGACGAACAAGCAAAGCAACGGTCGAGTTAATATTCCAAGCTAAAGAAATTCCTCCCTTAGGTTTTAAATCATTTTATATTCGAAGGCAAGAAAGCGATGATGTAACACCATTGGATAATGGTACATTTTGTGTTCACCATGACGTATGTATAACATGATATTGTTGATGACATAATATTTGTATGGAGCAAATATAGCTTGAGATGAAATATCAAAAAATAAGATGATATAGATTCTATTTTGTATAATTTATGGAAATCGTATCTAAAAGACTAGTTCTTTCAAGAAATGCTCGGTATATTTTGAATAAGCCATCCAACAGACATAAATAAAAATGATAAAAGGAAAAGTACCTAATTTGTTTAAACAACAAAATAAAATCGTGGCATAGCGGACTTGTTTACCTGGCACAAACTATGAGCAATTTCTCTCATATCTGTTGACACAATCGGCTATGTATTTCGATCTGAATAGAAGTTTTTCCAAATTGATTTCCTTTTGTGGTACCTGAATTAGCTACAATTTATAATTTCCATCCATATTTGGCAGGTTTGTTTGGGATATGCACCGACCTGTGAATGACATCAACATTTTGCCTTCTAGGCTGTAATAATTTCTTAAGATAGTTTCAAAAACTACAGGTATCCTATTTTGAGCACAATCTTTTCTAGTGGAGGCATCGTCAAACCGCAAGCAAACGATTAAGAAGGAAAATCGTGTAGAGACATTACATTGTATACCTGAAAATTTTTGTATAACCTTGCCTCGTAATATCAATTTTGTCATTTGTGTGGCGGTCAATTATTTCAATCATACTCTACATGAAAAGTAAGTTCCAGGCGGTTTACTATAGATGGTCCTTGCAATCCTTGTCGAACCGTAATAATATTGTATCATGGAGTTTTGGTGCTGAATAGAGGTGCTTTAGCTCTTTTGGAGGTGTTATTTTGTCTATAATTATATTTATTTTGCAATTCTAATTGATACACACCGACATCCATTGTCTTCACCCATTTTCTTCCAGAACGTTGGTTTGTTTTTTCAGGGAAGCACTCGGAGGTTTTTCAACGTTCGAAGACCATCCACAATCACTTACAATACCTAGAGAATCATAATCACTGAATACGTCTTCGACTTGCTCTTCAGAATCACTTTGTTCGGCGCTTCAACATATTACTTCTATCATTTGCAATTTCCGTCGGTAGAACTTCATTACAATCTCCTCCTCGGTCATCAGATTTCTCTCAAAGATCATTATTGTTTTCTATTGTTAGCAATTCTGCATCTATTAGCGGAATGTTCTCCCACTTATCACCCATTTGTACGCCATAAACCTATAAAAAAGACAGAGATGCGAGATGCATATGCTCGTCAGTCTTTTTGAACTCATTAACGGTATGAACGTAAGCAAAGCTGATCGCTCAGTACCCCCCCCCCCCCCCCACCATATATATTTTGGAATATTTCAAAACAAATAAATATGCAGGCAGGTCCCAGGGATCCCGGTGGTAGTACGGATTATACAAAATAGGTACGACGATTTTAATATTTCGTGAAGACAAAAAAAACATTTAGTATCTTTAAGGTCTTATAACGGGTTATTGGTAATGGGCTCATTGTATATCTTAATTAATTAACAGATATGAGGCTTAGTTACTAACATACTAATACGTGTTGTAACAAATATTTTCTTCGCAGAATGTTGGATTTGATGTCGATCCAACGAATGGATTCGTGGGTAATATAATTTTTGAAAACAACGTAACTATTAATTTGAATCAAACGTTCCAATACTACTGTGGTGCGATTGATGCTGCGAGACCTTCAGGAGCATATATATTTAGAAGAGATCCAAACATTACACTCGCAAATGTTGCAGATACCGTGACATCCAATAAGCTTTACACGGGACATTTAATATCTGAAGTTCATCAGGTAATTTTAAATGTATACTACGAATACCAGAAAAGTTTCTATTCGCCTAATTATAACACAATTTTTTTATGATTTTTCTGCTTTAACATATTCTTTCTTCATTTTAGGATAGTTGTGTGTGTATTCCCAGAGACTTTTTTCCCTTAGACAAAAATTATTTCACTACACTTTTATAACGTCTACTTATTATCAAAAACGAAACAGTTGAATGATTAACCCTTAAGGGCCTGGTGTTACCATATTATTATGGTAATGCAAGATATAGGTTGTAAACTGGACTTTCATGTCGTTACTTTATATTTTTTCGACTAGATGGGAAATATAACTTTTTCAGCTTTAAAAATTAAGTCTCTGTTGGTTAGATATAGATAATTGTTTCTAATCTCCTTTGTAGTTCCACTCTGGGGATTCCCTCGTCGATAATTGTAGGGTCACTATTATAAATAAAAATTTCCACCACAAACATATGTCATAGTTGAAATTATATTATTTTAGTTTTTTGTATTTTTCTAATTCTATAACAGGTATATAGCGGCATGGTGAGTCAAACTGTAAGAGTTTATCACGATGAGAAGTTTGTAGAGCTCGACTGGATAGTAGGACCGCTGCCAAATTAGTAAGTATTTTATTAAAAAACAAGAAGGACCAATAATAAAATAATTTAACTTACTATTAATTTTGTCGATGTCTGCAAAATTGTTTTGAAAATAGAGTATTTTTGAAATAAAAAAGTATTATTTCTAATGCCAAATATGCGATTTACATTGACGCGTTTATTCTTGGAACTACCTCAGTAACATTGTATTCAAGGCTTTTTGGTTTCCAATTACCTTTTCTTTAAATGCCGACATTAACTTCAAGTTTGTCTATTTGCATATTCCTCCACTTTTAAAAAGCCCTGAAAAAAATATATTTAGCTTTTCCATCGAATTTGTCGTGGTAAAGTAGCCTTAATGAATGTGCTTTTCCGAACTTCTAATGGATCATGTTAGGTGCTCTTAGATAGGGCATTCTTGATCCACGGAGTGCTAGGCACTCATTTAGGACATGCTTGGCAGTTTTTCCTTCTAAAGTCAACACCTTTACTCCGAGAGCTAAAGTTCACGTTAATAGAAACATTTCTTTTCTAGCATGATGAATGGCAGAGAAATAATTACCAAATATTCCACGCAGTTGAATAGCAACGCGACCTTTTATACTGATTCAAATGGACGGGAGATACTTAAAAGAGTAAGGAATTTTAGACCTACATGGGACGTCAAGATTATGGAGCCAGAGTCTGCAAATTACTACCCTATAACATCAAAGATCACTCTAAGAGATGAAGAAGAAAATATACAGTTTTCTGTATTAACTGATAGAGCTCAAGGTGGATCGAGCTTAAAAGATGGACAAATCGAACTTATGGTAAAATTGCAAGAACTAAAATGATGTTTTCACTTATATGACTTTACTATTAAGCAATCTACATTTGAAAACTACATTATACAATTTTAATATCGAAAGTATTTTGACAATATTCATGAGAATATTGCTTACGTCTTTTTAAGACAAAATCTCTAATCTGTTTAATCATTTCATAACAGAGATACAGGGTGATGAATTATGAAAAAAAAGACATTTATATCTCTTAGATCCATGTAGATTTTTTACGAAATTGGGTATACTTTTAAAAACATTTATTTTGGAAATAGAGTACCTTCTTGGAATTCAATAGTGTTCTTTGCACGGGAGTTTGATTTCAAAATTTCCATTACGACTATGCCACGCCACTTATATTTTGTAATTATTGTATATTTTATGTATCCCATATTTTAATTGCAGAGAAACTGCATATTTTCTAAGTTTGACCTAAAACCTGGAGTAAGAATATGATTACCTAATATTTTTATTTAAAAAGAATTTAAAACATTTTAATTTCTTATGCGTCTATCGAACGAAACGAAAATATTGAACTATAAATCAAATTGTAGCTTCACCGAAATACACAACTAGATGATCATCTAGGAGTAGACGAACAATTATTTGATTGGGCATATCGTACAGGAGTAGTGGTCAGGGGATCCCATTATATGATAGCGGGGCACATCAATCCCACTTTCGAAGGTGAGTTATGGTTGTATTATATATTTGTGAACGTTTCTTTTAAAATTATTTCCCTGTCTAATATGTATAGGCGCGAGGCATTATTGCGATATGACAGAGAATATTTAATATACTTTTGAAATCGTGCTAAAAAATTTCGTCAATATAATTCAAATTTGCTTAATATCATTAATTTATGGAGCTTTTACAATAAGGGCAAAATATCGAAGAAGAGTCTGCTCTTCAATTAATCATTGAATCATTCCAATATAGTACGCTCGCCTCATTCTTGTATTCTGTTATACAGGGTGGTGCATTGGCTGGCGCAACATAGGAAATCCCATGCAAAATTTAAGGTGTTCATATATTGGCTCCCCAATTTATTTTAGGGAAAAGTTTATCTAAATTTTTAAAGAATTCAATAAACTAAACTCACTTGCAAAGTTTTAATAATTTTCATGAAGTCTATCCAATCTTATTTAACAAATAATATTATCATCTTTTATTGTCCTTAAAATGGATAATACGGGTCTGAATTTTAATGACGATATTTTGATTGATTATGTCAGTGTCAAATTCAAACCAAGTTTGACAATTTTCTTGACTATAAATATTATTTCGTTATGAACTATTCTACGTCTGAAAAGATTGCTATAGTTAAGTGGTATTATGCAGGAAACAGCAGCAGAAAAGTATCCGATGTTTGCAGTACATCATCCAGATAGGCCAATTCCAGCAATATCCACCATAACCAGAATAATAAAAAAATTTGAAAATAGTGGAACGCTTCTCAATAAATGTAAATGCGAAAGAGAAGTCGAAGGTAATAATCCTGCAGATAATGATAAAAATTTAGATATTTTGTTAAGTGTGAAAGAAAATAAGGGAATTATAAGTACTAGGCATATTGTAGACGAAGTGGGGAAACATCATACAACCGTTTTACGAGTATTACATAAACATAAATATCATCCGTATAAATACCATAAAGTTCAAGGACTAAGAGATGGGGACATGATTCGAAGGGCTGATTTTTGTTTAAATATGATGGAGAGAGCAAATAATGACAGGGAATTTTTG
>MU182013.1:0-49473 GCA_016904865.1 Pissodes strobi | reverse complement strand
CTCCCCTAAATTTTTCGCCAATTATAGATTGACGTTTTTTTAAATAAGCCCTTAATTACTTAATAAATCGCGCTAAAATTTTGTTAGTTAGTTCATCAAAGTATTCCCTTTAATAAAGTTAAATAAATTACCGGCCCTAAATTAACAAGGGAGCTAATACCATCTCAAAATGTGCATGGGATTTCCTATGTTGCTTGGATCGATGCACCACCCTGTATATATTATTAAATTATTTCTGATCAAGAATTGAGGACGTTACATCTTAAAGGAAATTTCGCAGGTTTCTGTGATTATCCTTCCTGTAATACCTTTTATCAAGAATCACTCAATTAAAAAATTATTTCCCTTCATCGCTTTGAATTATTATAGTTTGAGCTTCAGGTTTCTAAAATATTTCAGGTAATTGTTTTTCGCTTCATTCGCAAACCTGCATATTGAAAGCGAATAAAGTGAAAACGGAACAAAATTCATTTGAAAGTCAGTATGCGTTGTCTGGAAAAATATTTTGAAACCAGTTGCCTAAGGCTAATATCATCTTAAAGAATAATCATTGTTTTTTAAGTTATTATAAACGAGTACAAAATTTTCCATCATTAGACGAGATGTGCACCAGTTTTATTGCTATATTTAACAGTATTCTCTCTGACTCCTACTTGAGTAGCGCTTTAAGTTCCGTTCTCTAATTGAGTAGAGATGGTTCTATATTGATTTGTCTGATTCATAAAATATTTTTCCAAAATTCATTAAATTCGATTCTCAGTATGCACTTAAAAACTCTTCTGATTTCAGTGATAAAGGCAAAAATGTAAAAATTCCAAATAATGCAATATTGGTTTCCTTTTATGTGAAGAGTCTGTTTAGCTCCATACCGTTAAACGAACTTTCATGTATTATTAATGGACTAATAGATATCTCTGATAAATTAGTAAAGAAAAAAGTGATCTCAAATCTATAAACAGAACAAATCTATATCCAGGAAATAAGAGCGAACCAAATGGAGCCACTGCCGGTTGAGAAGGCACATGGAGGCAATAAAAATTAAAAACGAGGACTGACAGTTGCCGGTTCTGTGAGGAGGGAGAGGAAACCCGGAACACCTTCTCACGGACTGCGAGACGGTCGCGAATAGGCGAATGGCCTACTTCCGGTGCTGTATCGTCGAACAGAAGAAACTTCCAATCATAGAACCATCCAGAATACTTGCTTTAACAAAGCACTGAAGCTGGATGAGGTACTCTGATTGAGAATCATATCAACAGAAGTACCAAGGAACCTGCACCATAACATGAAGCTCTATATGCCCATGATACAAAAATGTATCATGGTGTGTACCGATGTGAGAATTTATATTCAAAATAATTAGCGTATATTGGAATGCCAAACGTAGTGGAGTGGAATATTAATATGGTTTTAAAAACACACCAACTTTCAAGAATATTCTACGCAATTCTTTTACAACTTCATTTCCGATAACTCTGGTAACTAAAACTTATTTGAGGCCAACCTAATGAGATAGATTCAATCGTACGTCAGCATTTCCAAAAAATATCTCTGAAACCTATTCTTGTTGACTGAAAATATATTTAAGTTGTCAAGTATTTTGAAACTGGTTGCTTTTTCTTGATTTAACTTTTCTTTATATGCCTATATTAATAATCATCCTGATTTTGTTGCTTGAGCCGATAGTCTAACTTAGCTTAAGAACCTTTAAGTATATTGTACTCATTGAATCGACCTAATAAATAGGATATTATTCCTTTCAACACAACATGATAGAGAAATGTCTCACATAAATTTTGTTGGGCATACATTCTACATTTTTATCCTCCATTTCAGAGGAAAACATTATTGCTGTGGAAAGAGACATAGCTGAAAGGAAGCTTTTAGATTCTTGGACCTTTATTTCAATTCCAACCGAGGAAACTTTTGAAGCTTACCAAAGGGCCAATAGAATGGAGGTAAGAGAAAAATATTTTTTATGTGACGAAGGAATTTTACTAAATGGCATCTAATAGATATATTAAAAACTACTTTGAACCAGTTGGAACATTTAATTACCCAATTAACGAATCACTTATATTATTACTTTGTTTCGAGAAAAAATGAAGTAAATACATCACTCCCTCCTACTTGTTTTGCAATTGATTATACTTTATTGAGAGTTTATTGGTAATTCATAGGATGGAATTAAGTAACGTTTTCGAAGCAAGTACGTATAATATAATTCAGATGTTATTACTAAATTTTCTACAATTAAGAATGGTCGCAATTTCAAAAAAAATAGAAGGACAGCCTTTGGTGGGATGTTTTAGGAAATCATTTAGATTAATGTAATCAACGACTAAGCCAAAATAATCAAAACATTCACTTTTGCCATATTCACGTTGCAAAAAGAGACTGTTAGAGAAGCATATGTTTGTCTAATAGCTGTTTTTTGCAGCATGCTACTTGCCAGCAAATAGATATTCGAATTTGAAAAGGTTAATGTGTTGGTCAGAGGCTGCTGCGTAGGAATCGTTCCAAGGAAAACTAAATAGTTTCTGAGCGAATTTATAGTCTGAGTAATTTACAGTTATATTACATTTTATTTCACCTGTACAGTTACAACTTTAAACCAAACTTTCTCTGTGCAGTTTTACGGACTACAAACACTTTTGCCTCGTAACATACACATTCTTACTTTGGAGCCGTGGGGTGAGTCAACATTTCTATTGAGATTGGAACATACGTTCGCCAAGGATGAAGATGTAGAGCTATCTCAACCGGTAACGATAAACTTATCGGTAAGTAATCTTATCTACGACCTGCACAGTAAGAGTTTATTACTGCGTTAATTTTTGCATATTTGAATTACGTTATAAAAGTTATTATATGACTACATAATTTAAATGGTCGTAGATGAAATGTTGTACAGTAAACGTGCGCTAGGACATATTATACAGCACGCGCACGATTACCGACAGATGTGTAGTACCTTCTCTGATATGTTCGAAGCAAAGTAGACTTTCGTTTAGGCTGGGCATCGGGTGATGACGATTCCATGGGTAACGGGAAATAAAAGTAAAAATACTGCAGTTCAGCATTCCGGTTAGGTTAGGCTATATTGGAACTAAAAGATAATGCCATTTTTTTTAGGAACTGTTTACCACTTTCCAAATAATATCGGCTAGAGAGACAACCCTTGGTGGAAATCAATGGTTGGACGAGAATAGAAGATTTACTTTCAGATCTGTAAATCAAAGTGAGGAAAATCACAGTTACGAAAACCAGTTTACGGAAGATGAATTTGACGTTACATTGAACGCAATGCAGATAAGAACATTTATCGTAAGAACAGAGCCAAAATTATTTTATATGTAATTGTTAAATAAAGACGATTTCTAGAAATCCTTTCTATCAGCAGTTTTTTGTTACAGGTGATTAAGGAAATATGGAGCATGTACTGATCTATCAGTGCTATGTTGGTTATTAAACTTAACAGTCGATGTTCTACTGAACTAATCGAATGCTTTAACTAAAAGGTAGCCGTAACCTGTCCCTGCATTTAGATCGGTAGGGAAAACTAGGACTCGAGAGACTTTGTTTTCGTTTTTGTCTTTGTATCAGTGCTTCGAAAATATGGGCGCTCGATTGTGCTCGTGCCGAACCATTTCGCACATAACACGATCGCCTATCTTTTATGGATAAAGATGTAATTTCCTTTAGAAAAAAGTTACTAAGTAACACTTTAAGTGAATAATTTTGTCTATAAGCAGGTTTAAGGAAAGATTGGGCTTGGTAAAACGAAACGACTCCTTACTTAAAGTTATTTTCTACCTAGCGTTAAGAAGCCCCTAATAAAGTTGTTGGAAGCGGGCATAAACCGAGCACCATTGTCTGCATCAAAACAAAATTACTGCCACAAGCAACAACACATAAATGGTTGGAGCCCATTTTGGAACGCTATATTAAGAAACACAAAACAGGAAAACAATGAACAAATATCGAAAATTAACTTAATAAATTTGTAAGAACGTACGATGTTTTTCAATACATCGAAAACACCGATCCATCGGCGTCAAACATCGATGAAATGATATTCGACAATAATGCCCGTTTCCACAGACTTTCATTTGGGAGAGAGAATACGCAGGGCTCGGTTAATTCTGGAATCCCTAACCTTTGTACAATGGTACAAAGTCTTAGTGTGAGAGTGAGAGCCACTGTAATTTGGGATGCTGAACCACTGCGTAGCCAGGTCAAGTCCCCTTACATTAGCTAACTAGTGAAAATACTGGTAACGTCACAGTATTTTAGGGATTTTAATTTTTTTCTCGCTTTGATGGGGTAATTTAACCCCAACTTTTTTGTCGGTTTTCATGACAAAATTCGAGAATAGGTTTCATATTTACAGTTGTGCTTTGTTTTCCACAACAAAAGCCGAGATAAAAGCAGAAATAGAGCAAATAGAGGAATCAGTATCCCCCAAAAAATACTTATCTCCAAATTTCACTGAAAGCGGCAAGAGTACATCCACCCCACAGTTCCATTATGTGTCTTAATTAAACCAATAGGAATGCACAAAAATGACAGTTTATAGGCAAAGCTAGATAAGCGAGGGAAAACGCATGCCCCTCCGCTCGCTTCTGGGGGCAATCAACTAAAACTAACCCAAACCATTGCTCCCTGTGTATAAACAATGCCCAAACTAACCCAAGGCATACCGAAAATCAGTTCTAATCTAGCAAACAAAAATTGCTGGCTTTGTTTTTGTATTTTTCATATTTCATACATTGCATCTAGCTCCACCCATCAACTTTAACTTTTGTACAATCCTAGTGGTTTAATTAAGACCCATAACGGACTGTGGGGAGGATATACTTTGGTCTGAAAGAGAGCTTTTGCTTAATTGGTGAAAACGAAAACGACTTCTCACTTGAAACTTTTCTTCCTTTTTTTCTTGAAGCCCTTTTGTCTTAACGACAAAATACTATCCTCTCTGCTGCATACGCGCAATTTTCCAGTTCATTCAGGGAGCGACTGTGATCCTGTTTGGTTCTAAACCATGACCACCGATTTTTAGAGCAAAATATTTTTAATTTTTACAGGTACATACAAGAATGATGCTCACGGGAACATCCGGTTCCCTCCGGCCTAAGTAGCGGCGTGAATGGGGATTTTTTTTCTGGTTGGGACAGCCGATTCTTTCTGGGGAAGAAAAACGATCACTGTTGCCACGTGTTCGCCCAATGGCCTGTGCCAATGGCGGCAAAAGAGACGCTACGCGACATGTTGACTCGGCCGAAGACAAAGCGGAAGTGATCAATAGATTCAAGGGCGGATATATAAATTTTATTTTTCCATAATTGGTAATGTGCTCTGGATTTAAGTTTTGTTGTTTATACATCATTTATGTGAATTTCAAGGGGGGGGAGGCCCCCCTGTCCCCCCCATATACGCCCTTGAATAGATTACTAAACGTTAGTCTCCACCTACCGTTAAGAAGCCTCTAATATGGAGTATACCTTTTCCGTACCACATCAGAGGGCTTCAGAGCTGCGCGCGCATTACATTGTGGACAAACACCATATCTTTAGCACAGTTTATACCGTACCCGCGGGTACGGTATATACTGTGTCTTTAGGGTCTAGGGAATTGCTGTCAAGTAGTCTCGTAGCTCAGTGGTTGGATACTGTTTCTGCGATACGGTCCAGTAGCAAGACATGTTTTATTCTTTTTAATATTATGTGTAAAAAGTTTTTTCTTCATTTTGGGCATACCTTGGGCTAGTTTTGGTTAGTTTGTTGTTGGTTGTGCCCCGTAGCGAGCAAAGCGAGCTGAGGGCTATGCGTGAAGTGTAATATTAGACATTTTTGTCAACCATGCGCGCGCAATTCTGAAACCCTCTGATGTGGTACGGGCAACGATCAGTCTAATACGGTTGGTGGAAACGGGCATTAGTACGTCGATGAGTGAACGTATCGATAATAACAAACATCGATGGTTTGAACAAAATATTATATTTTACAAAACAGTGCTCTTCACTTCACGTGCAGCGTGCTCCTTTCGAACGAAATTTATCTTTGGTTAAGAATTCTTCATTCTTCTTGGCATTCATAGAGGAAAGGCGAAAACGATACCAAATAAGGATTCTAAATCCAAATCTTCTGGTGACTCGACTATGCTCGACACTCCCGATTTGACTGAACTTGTTGACTTGTTGTTTGCATGTGATGCATGATTTTCATTTTCTTTTGAATACTGTTTAAAATAAATTTATTTTAAAATGTTGATCTCATCTTTTATTTTGCATTTTAGGGCAATAAATAAAATATATCAATAAACATCGATATACATTGATGCTAATCAACTGATGTTTTTCAACATCGATATCGATGAGTGAGGCTCGATGTTTCTTCTATATCGACGGATCGAAACTCGATGCATCGATTTTCGATATAGTTTGAATTTTGGGTATCACTATAACATCTATATGTTATATTTCTGAGTTTGACAGTTTACTCCCTGGCAAAAAAAAAAACGTTAAATAATTTGAAGCGTTCAACTGAAACCAACTGAAACTATCCAGATCTAACCCAAGGCAAGCCCAAAATCAAGAAAACACTTTTTATACATGATATTAAAAATGAGAAAAACATGTCTTGCCACTGGAATCGAAACCGGGCCGCCGTATTGCAGACTCAGCATCCAACCACTGATCTACGGACCAGTTGACAGCAATCCGCTAGACTCTTAAGATATGGTGTTTGTCAGCAATGTAATGCGCGTGCAACTCTGAAGTCCTCTGATGGGGTACGGAAAACGTCTACCGTTGACAAACGCCATATTTTTAGGGTCTAGCGAATTGCTGTCAACTAGTCTCGTAGCTCAGTAGTTGGATGCTGAGTCTGTGATACGGCCGCCCGGGTTCGATTCCATTGGCAAGACATGTTTTTTTATTTTTAATATTATGTGTAAAGTTTTTCTTCATTTTGGGCATGCTTTGTGTAAGTTTGGTTAGTTTCTGTTAGTTGCGTCCTCGTAGCGAGCGAAGCGAGCTGAGGTCCATGCGTGAAGTGTAATATTAGAAATTTTCATCAATAATGTGATGCGCGCGCAACCAGAGAAGGGATTGAAGTGGCATCGATAAGCGATTGTTCAACATCGTAGTAAATATCGCTCTACAAAAATCATCGATATTTTTTGTGTAATTCTTTTTAATCCTGATCGCATTATCTAGTGCCACTATAATGAGAGAGACCGAACCACATGTCAACGTGCTACGGGATCTTCGATATAATTTAGTTAAAACCTTGTCGACAAGCGTGCGGCCCGCGCGTCCCTAATACACTGTGCAGACCTGTAGACTATTATCTGTTTCCCTTTTTTTGTGGATGGCGATTCACTTTTGGTGTGTGTGATCCACAAGCCACTGATTTGTTTCTTAGTGAACAGTATTTCCCCATTTTACGCATTTGATGCAAACAAGAATAACACAGATATATGTTTCTCACAAACCCTTCTCAAAGGAATGGGGGAATATAGCATTTTCTGGAGCCAGGTTTTTCCGCCACTAACACACAATCTAATTAGGTTTTTTTATATACAGCCAATGAAAAACCAAACAAATAAATTTGATAAGACAACACACTTTCTCAGACAGAATCAAAATTCCAAAAATTCGTAAACAAGAACCGGTCGACGGTTTTTGACGTCTCATAATTCAATAATTCAACCACTACTTAATTTGTATTATTATGTCTTCGTCGATTAACATCCTTTTATCCTCACCTACGAGGAGTGTCATAACAAAGTTAGTGATTACGATTACTGACAAAGCTGCTCGTGTCAGAAGGCGATTTTACATTTCTGTCTACATTCAAGGCATCGCATCGCGGTCTTGAAATGGACATGAAAACGTAACACAACATTTGGTTCCAAACACGTGCCCACTGATGTGTAAGAAATATGAAAGGTACAATATACTCGTATATTTTGAACCATTTGAACAACTACACCTACTTGGATTTTGGCTGAGGGTATTGGTTAGTTAGTTTTTGTTGGTTATGCTCCCGAAGCGAGCGAAGCGCCCGGAAGGCAATGCATGGTGTTTTAATATTTAAAGATAATACGTGATCCTACTTATTTCCCTCATCAAGTACAAGTGCAAATTACAATCGATTTTGTGTTTTATTGCTACCACATTAATGACATAAATAGTATACAGTTCAAGATCGAGCGGTTTGAAATCGACACATATTTGCCGGTAAATGTCGCGTTATGTTTGTTTCAAGACCGGAATGATTTGAGTTAAATGCGAAATTTGCGTATTCCAATGCTCATCGCCCTGAAATCAACACATGTTTGACGCCAAATATTGTTATACGTTTGCATGTTTATTTCAAGCCTGCACTGTTTTAAAATGAACACGGAGATATAAATATGCTGCCAAGAGTGTCTTCTAAAGATGGAGCTCAGAAACTAGAAAAAGAAAAATTTAATTTAATTATATACGTTTTGAAAGGCAAGTTTTGACTAAGCACCGAATGATCGATGATTATTATCGATTTTTATGTCTTCGATTTATAATAATTATGATAAATACATCGAGCTCATCCATCAGTGTTGCCAACGACACGGAAACTTCCGTGTTTTCACGGATTTTTGAAACTAGAACACGGACACGGATTATATTGGATTCCGTGCAATTAAAACACGGATTTTTTACAGATGATTTGGCGTTATTATATTTAGGTGTCATATGTCCATTTTAATATAATTCGCTTAGTTTTAATGGATATTTCATATAGATATTATTCAATCCTAAAAATAGATGTGCCAATCAACTGATCTCTTTAGTGTCAAAGATGCGTTGATAAATCGGAATTTCAAAATATTGACGACCACTGAAAATTTTGGGCTTTGGGTCAAAGGCTCAATGCGAAAGTAATTTCACCATGAGCGGTCGTAGGAGGGGGCAGTTGCCTGAAGTATTAAAATAATGTATAGTATAAAAATACATTTCAAATTAATTAAAATTTAGAAAAAACTACCACCTGAAATTTGTTCTGCCGGCGCCCATAATTTTAACATATGAATCTAATCAAAAGAAAGAAATTGTTTAATCACTAGTACCATTAATGGAAGTCTGCTGGCTTCATAGGTGGTAAAAAAATATATTGTCTCCAGTCAAATCAATGTTGAAAATGGTGAAGACGGATTCGGCATTGTCTTTGAGTTATCTTAAGTTGATTATTTGTAAAAAGAAGAATTATTTTATGCTTGTTTCGAATAAATGGATTAAATAAGAAGACTTTCTCTGCTTCTCATTTTAAGCGTCGTAAGTTGGTAAGCAACTATTGAATTATTTTATCTTAATTACCATCATGAAAAATCCGGAGTGGTGCATGTATGACGTCATATTTTATTTATTTTCTAGTTGAACATTACAGTGGCTTTATACAGGACAGTGACGACAATGTTTCGTCAACGCGCTGATCGGCTGCGCCATTTTGGAGCAAATTTAGTTTGTTTTCATATGTGACTATGGATAAGTTCTTGTGATTTATAGCGATTTTATGCGTTTTTCTAGTGACTTTTTTGCTGACTATTAAACCTGTGTGTGTAGTTTCGGTATATCCAATTAGACATTAAAGTTATATTACGTTTTAAAGCGTAGTTTTGCTGCTTTCGTAGGTACCAAGGTAGGTAAACAAGTGGTATTTTAAAGTAGATTATCTATAAGATTTAGTCAGACGTAGGCTTTTACATGCCCTGCAGGCCTTCTACAGGCCCACCAATACATTATTATCCTATATGTAGTGATTTAAAAAAATCGTGGGCATGTAAAGTTGAAGGGTGATTGTTTCACCAGTATTTTTTGTCACACCAAAGACTGTTGTTATATTCTACTCTTTGTATTTATAAGAATGTAGTATATTGCAGCTGCATGCCTTTTTTGATATAAAATGTTATATTAGGCTTTTCTTTACCAGTTGAATATTGTATTGTTCTACTTTGAAACACTTAGTTACAGTATAAGCAGCGAGTATATTCGCTGGTATAAGTAAACAAGTTGTCAGTGTCGATAACTTTGTGATCACGATCACAGTCCAAATGTACTTCAGTCCCTTAGGATTAAATTAACCATTTTAGTCCTGGAAGTACAAAAAATACTTTAACATTTATAACATTCCATGTTTAACATCATATACTTAGTTACTGTTATGTAGTTAGTAGGGCCTGGTTGTAAAATAGAGGCTTGCTTAAACTCAGCTTATTTGAACTACGACTGGCAGTTGAACTCCTTAATACATTGCTGTCAAATTAGATCATTTATCTGCAATGTATTTTAAATGGGATTCTTCAACCACCAGTCTTGGTTTAGCTGACTCGAGCTTAGCCAGCATCGTACAACACAGTCTAAGTAACCTGTTCGTCAAATGTCATGCCTCAATTTGCATAATTAAGTGATGTGTACATTACAATGTAGTAACGGATTATCTTTTCTTGCAGGTTCATTTTGCACCAGGCATGTGGGAGGAAAAAAGATGAGATAAGAAGTTAAAGCCAAATGCTATCCCAACCATATTTTCCATTTCCAAAACCAACGTGGACAGAAAGGCTTCTACAAAGCGTGAATTTGCCTTGAAATCTCATCAGATTCTATATCGAGGCTTTTTTCCGAGCAAACTGAGGAGTCAAGAATGAATTGGATGTTTTACCATGAACGCATGATTTATTTTTTTGGTAGAAATGGAAAATTGATAGTACAGTTATCACAGAACCTTGTCATAATATGAGTCAAAAAATAATTAGTAGATATGTAGTATTTAAAAAAATTAGTTAACAAGAGAAAAAGTAAAGTAGTTCAAAAATATGCTAGTAAATCGTTGAAAAAAACTATTTGTATTAAAAATTTCAATTCGAGAAACTACATTTTTTTCCATGTTTAAGGTTCTTTATTTAGCTTTTGTTAATAACCGGAGGTGTATTCCTGTTTTGTATTGTTTTAAATATATTAGGTAATATATGCATATTTTATTTAAGATTTTTTTATTGTTGCCGTTTAGCTTAAAGCTTTATCGACAAGAAAGAAGAGATCGAAGTAAGTTAATCAAACAACATTGAGTAAAATTAATATATTTATTTTAGATCAAATAAAGGTTTGTCAAATAGTGTACCTACTTTATTTCCTAACACTACATGAAATGAACTTCTGTTCGTAGTCAACATCCATAAAAATCATAATGAATTTTTCATTATTCAGGATCCATTTTTTGATAGCATCCTTATTAAATCTGATTTTTTCTCTCTGGTCAAAGCTGAAAATTGAAATATGCTTTTATATTCTTTGTGTTGATTATAAATAAATAAGATGTTTTTAACATGAACAAGTCTTAATCTAGACATGATTTTATGGCAGCAGCTTTATTTTTAAACTGATCAATTCTGTTGAAAATTTAGAATTCCATGTGATGGAAGACGGAAGCATTGTTTAGACAATGTCGGAAGTATACATCATGTCATCTTGTTTAAATATTATGCTTTGCTTGTCCATATACCTATTTGCTTTAAAGAAAAGTGCCCTTTCTTGCATCAACTGCTGTATAAACTGGATACCTGCTTCGCTGCTTCATATTATATATTGTTCCTTTCAAAACATTTTTTGGGAAGGTTCCTAATTCAAATATGGACCTAAAAATTAAATTTACTATTTATAACATCACCTTGCTGAAAGATACCACAAATCATGGAGAAATTACTAAAATTTCATGCCGTGAACACAGACGACCATTCTGATTATCACATTAAAACGTTATTATATATTAATAAAAAAACAAATATTTATATATATTTACGTACCAATCTGTCACAATCTTGAGTCATCACAAATATATTGTCTTATAATATATTTGAGTCATCATAACCCCAGTAACCCCACTTGTCTTGTCTTAAATGGATTATTGGCTTCTGTTCCTTTCCAGGACAATTTGCCAGCACATTCAGGGTGTGTTTGGGGTGGGTCTGACTCTAAGTCATATCCCAAACACTGACTATTCTTTCAAAAGTGCTGTGAGCTAGTCGTTTTTATAGTTTGGTTTTTCTTCTCGGCACTTCAGTGAGCTAGAAAATTAGTTCAACAACACAACAAAGGATTTATAACTCTTCTCGATCTCGGGCAACGGGAGATCTAGGACATTTCAAAATGGGAGTTGCCTCGGATGGATGGGGATGGGTATTGTGTTAGGCCTTACCCAATTATCATTCAGCTAGCCGCAGAAAAAGAAAATATCTGATAGGTGAGCAACATATGTCAAAGTGTAATTTCATTATATTTAAGGAATTTATTCATTTGTTTAATTATATTTGCATTTAAATGAGACAAAACTGTCAAAATTTCCAAAGGCGGAGTAATTCCCTCTCTTGTAATATTCTCATAAAGATCAAAACCAGGAATCATGTTAATCGGGCATTCAAAAAAGATGTGATTCAAATTTTCAACCTGCCCACATTCGCACGCTGGGTCATTTTCAATCCCTATTTCATATAAGGGCTCATTATTAAGACAATGTCCTGTTCTCATTATAACAATAGTCGTAATGTGTCTACGGCCTATGAAGGGAAATTTCTTGTACCATTTTGAAGTGGGGAGAGAGTCTTAGACCCTGGCATACCATCTCCCTTTATTGTTATTTTGGGGGAGGTGGCAGCCATAGGTTAATTGGGGTGATATTTTATTAGAATTCATTTTCCAGCTCCATATCAGATGATATGTCGCCAGATTTTTTATATAAATTGTTAAGAATTTTCCGTATATGGGTAGGAGCTAAGTCTATATAGTTTTGGATTTCTGTATCGATTGAATTTTTCTTAGAGGTATGAATTGCACTTTGAGGCTTATCTTGGTTAGAATTATAGAATGTCAATTGATATTCAGGGGGTGTATGATATGTTTTGGATGTAGAGGATGGTGTGTAACTAGCCATGAAATTTCCTGGAGTAGCAGCCGCTTTATCATGTATAGCTTGGGAAACAGGGGGGGATTGTGTTACACTTGAGAAGGTGGGGTTTCTTTTGTCGGGTCTTGAATTTGGAAAAAATATTTGTTCATTATGTTCATTTTTGTCATATCCTGTTGTGTTATTTCTTATGTTTCTTTTTTTGGCGGGGTTTGTTAGTATCTGTTGATAAGAGCGTTTTTGTTTGGTGTTTTCTTGTTGAGAAGCCAATCTTCTTTGCGAGATTGGAATATTATTTTCTGCAATATTAGGTTTTCTTTTTAAATGCGGGAAATCCGCTGGGTGATTAACATTTTCATTATTTGTATTTGTCTTAGGACATAATTGGCTCGCTTCATAGAAGGAGACATTCTCAAAAATCATAATATTTTTAATATTTTTTTGTCTATTATATTCACTACACTGTTTTGAGGTCGAAGTATGATCAATATTATTGCAATGATAGCATTTTTTTTCACAGATGGGGGTTTGTGCGCCCTCATCATTAACATAAGTTTCATGATCTTCCTGTCCGCATATAAAACATTTTTTTTTGCTTCTACATTGGGTTCTAATATGCCCATATCTAAGGCAATTGTAGCATTGCGTGACTGGAGGTATATAAGGGCTCACTCTCATATTGAGTCCATAAATATTTACTTCCTTGGGTAACGTTGTCCCATCAAAGGTAATTAAGATTGATCTTGTTGGAGTATATATATATTCCTTACTTCTGTTATCATTTTCTAGATCATTATTGGATTGATTATTTTTTTTAAGTTCTCTTCTATTTAATCTTATTATTTGTATTATTTTATACGGAGAAGAGATCCCCTCCAGGAGCGAGTCAGTCTCGATGTCCGAATCGACGTTTCTAATTACACCCTTACATGAGGTTAAATTAAATGGAATTGTTACTTTAAGACCGTTATCTTTATGTTTGGGATCTTCCACGAACTTATTAGCCGCCTTATAATTTAAAAATTCAATACCTATTTTATTTCTACCCTTAATATTAATTTTTTTAACTTCTTGTAATTTTAAGTTGAATATTTCTTTAGCAATTTTTAACTGACTATATTTGCCTATATTTTCTTTCCCATCACTACCCTCTACACACGCTAAGTATGGGGGGTTGTCATTAATAGTGTATAATCGTTGATATGGTATTTTTACATTCTTATTCTTTAAGTTTTTTTCGCTATCGTTCTGTAAACCGCCATCTTTTCCCTCTTTATTAATGCTAGAATTACGGATCTCGTTATGACCTTGAATATCTTGCTCACCCAAAATTATATTTTCTACTTCCTTTTGCGACAAAAAAACATTCGCACCAAAATTAGACTTGGGGGCGCCGCCGCCCCCTTCATCATCCATTGGAGATGAAACCTAAATACTAATATTTACAATTTAGTGAAGCCTAACACGAAAAAGGTTATTAGATATATATTTAAAAATTTACAACACAGGTTAGTGACTCACTTGCCGGTTTGCAAAAATCGCTGCTGCACTCTCTAAAGACAACCACAGCACACAACCCCACTTATATTGTCCATTCGGCTGATAAGTGTCTAGGTTCGGTTGAGTTTCTGTCCCTTTCTGTACTACGCTCAAAAAGAGTCGGAAACATGTTCCTTGCCGCTTATACATGCGGGATTTTCAAATGCTAGTATAATACTTTCAATTATTTTGCTAGTTAATTTTGTGAAAATTATTAAAGTTTTGTTAGGTAAGGGTCCGGTTAACATATTCCTACCATTATAATACTTCAGTCGCTTTATTTTGTTAGCTTCTTGCTAAGAAAATGCAAAAAACGCGAAACTTCCATATAAGCTTTAAGAAAAGTTGCTCCAAAATGGCGGTCCTGGTCTATTGTCGTCACTGTCATTGTCTTTTATAAACAAGGTCACTGTCCTGTATAAAGCCACTGTATTGAACATTTCAACTCAGTGCCATCTTTCTTCGAACAGCTTAACTCTTCGATATACAATTGATTTTACGTTTACAGTAACCGTTTTTAAGCTACATTTCAAGGACACGGAAAAACACGGAAATTTTGAAGACTCTGTTACGGATTTTCCTGATTTATGGTTGGCAACACTGTCATCCATGCTTTAAAGTGATCGATAACTGTTGCCCATTCCTAACGCTAACTTAACCTCAATTTCCATTACTTCAATTTCATATTTCATTTACTTTTATACCATACCAGAGACAAGGGGACCATACTTCGTGTTTTGTGTATGCCTGTTAGGTAAACTGAGTGTTTGGTTCGGTTCCTGTTTCAAGAGAGTTATAAGCAATATCAGAGGCAATATTTATAAACGCCACAATATTAATAATGTCCAGATTAATAGTGAAAAATCTCCCCAAAATTGTAAGTTTTGTACTAATTAAAATAACACCTAAAATAGTTACTATTATGCCAAGAAACTAAAGTGCATTTTTTGCAAGAATAATGCGTCTTTCTCATTGACTTTATAATACCACCTAGTATTATAAAGTCAGTGGTCTTTCTTTTCTGCCTGAGGCGAGAAGTGTGTGGCTCGAGCGAAGATATGGCTGCAATTCACTGCGGGATTTAAAGCCAATTTAGTCCCTTGGGTTTCAGGGTTGCTAAAAACGTAAGAAGTTTGATTTTTAAAATTAGGATTTAAGGTTTTTGGTTTTTTAGGTTTTTTCGATACATAAGATCGTTATGCAGATATGTATATATAAACCTTGATATAAACCAACTTAAAATGATAGTAATAGTTAATTTTGATAATTTCTATGTTTGAGTGATGAGTTAGTACTGTTACTAGGGTACTCTCGATACTTGTAACATTTATTATTTATAATGGTTTTAAATATATAAGTATATAAAAATGAAACAAAACAGCATTATAGAGGGCAATAGGATTAATACGATAATGGGTAGAACTGGTAGAATATTTTGTGTTTATTATCACTTTTCAAAGATGAGATATCCTTTTGGTTGTCTAAATAAATGAAATGAAGTTAAACAATTAGGTAATTGTCACGTCGGGTGCTTTATGGTTGCACTGTGTAGTGTACCAGACAATAACATCGAACAATTGTGGGTTAGCGTTCGAATAGGTAACGCCCATAACATTGTGGGTGCAGTCTACATACCACCAGCCTCTTGTGCATCGACCTACGAAAACTTTGTGACATCTGTTAGTTCTATTGCAGATCATTTTCCTTCCACAAGGATGTTACTTTTAGGAGACTTTAATTTACCAAATTACACAAACTTATTTGTCCCTATTGATGACCGAAACGCATTCAGTGGCGAACAAGATTCTTTTCTAAACTTTGAACAGTTCTTTGGGCGCAAACACATTTTTTACTTCATGTAACGAATGTGAACAAATTCTATTTATTTATTTTATTTAACGGGACATGCCCAATCGAACGTTTTAGAACTTGTACTGATAAAATTTACAAACAAATTTCAATACAACTGAACTTACGATTAAAATAAAACTTAACATAAAATACATGATAAAATCAGACAATATGACAATTAATACCTCTAAGAACAGATCTCAGCTGGCTTAAAGATAGGAAAAACACATCACTCGGCAGCTGATTGGCCAGCATCATCATCCGGTTCAAGGAGTTGAATCTACCATATGTAGTACATTGGTGCTCAACCTGAAAGGTGCTACCACCCCTCAGTACCCTAGCCGGAACTTGAAAATTGGCATTGAATAGGAGATCCTCACTTTGTATAATATTATGGATGAGTTTGTAAATAAACATTATATCAAAACTATCACGTCGTTTCTTTAGAGTCTTCAGGTTTAACAACCTTAACAACACATCATAATCTACTAATTCACTCTCAATTCTGAGCTTAAATGCAATATATCTCAAAAATCTTTTCTGGATTTGTTCAATGGAGTCTATATGCACATTATAGTGAGGTGACCATACACAGGTGCTGTTTTCAAGTTGGCTTCTAACAAAAGAGATATACAGAGTTTTAATTGCCAATATATTTGTAAAATAATGTGTATGTCGTTTAATAAACCCTAACATTTTAAAAGCTTTACTACAGCAGGCCTGAATATGATCAATAAAAAGTAGTTTTTTGTCAAAAATTATTCCCAAGTCTCTTACCTTATCAACCACTTCTACAGCCTCTTGTCCTATAAGATATCTATTTACATTAGATTCAATTTGCTTGGTAAATTGGATGTACAAACACTTATTTGCATTCAAGGACATTCCATTACAATCACACCACTTACAAAATCTATTAAGGTCCTCTTGCATCTCTCTACTAGAATCAGCTGTAATGATAGTTTTGAAAAACTTCAGATCATCAGCATATAAAAGAAATTGACAATGATGGAAACATGAGCCAATATCATTAATTAAAAGATTAAAAAGAAGAGGTGCAAGATGGCCTCCTTGAGGCACCCCAGAAGTAACATCAATGACAGAGGAATGGAATCTCTTAACCCTTACAATCTGTTCTCTATCTGTCATGTATGAGTACAGCCAAGATAACAGTGCGCCCCCAATACCATACGCATGCAACTTGTCTCGCAATATGTCATGGTTGACTCTATCAAATGCCTTGGAGAAATCCGTGTAAATGGCGTCAATCGCGACCCCACTCTCCAAAGCACCCGACAAAGCTTTTTCATACACTATAAGGTTGGTAGTTACAGACAAACCACTCAAGAAACCATGCTGTTGCGGAATAATAACGTTTTTAAACTTAAATGCCAAAATTTCTGTTACCAGAGATTCAAAGATCCTAGCAAAATGACACATTACTGAAATAGGCCTATAATTACCAATATCACCTCTATTGCCCTGGCCCTTATAAATCGGAGTAATATATGCTGACTTCTAGTATTTGGGAAAAATACCATCAGAGAGAGACTAATTATAAATCAGTCACAAGGGTCTTGAAATGGCAAATGCAATACCCTTTACAAAACCAGGAGACAGACCATCAGGCCCTGGGCTCTGTGTCACATCAATCTGAAAAAGTTTTTCAAATACATCACTTATATTCAAGGACAAAGAGTTGACATCAACCACATCTCCAAATGGGAACTTGGATACCACATCCCCATCACGAGAACCATCACCCACTGATGATGGTGCATACACGGAGGAAAAATGGTCTGCAAACAACTGTGCAATACCCTGCCCATCAGTGCATGTGTCTGCACCAAGAAACATGGTTGATGGCAACTCACCATCCCTCCTCAAACAATGTATGTATCTCCAGAAAGCATTAGGATCCTCTCTGATGGCATCTTCAGTTCTAGAAATATAATCAGTGAAACATTTCTTGGCTTGAACCTTACATACACATCTTAATCTACTAAAATTATTATAATCTAATAAGGACTTGCTTTGCCTATATTTCATATGAGCAATTTTCTTTTGAATTATATTTGTTTTTAATTCAACATCGAACCAGATAGGGAATTTAAACTTATTTTTAATTTTTCTCTTTGGCACAAAATTCCCAATTAAGGAGTTTAGTACATTGTATATAATTTCTAAATTTTTTTCTACACTACAAGTTAACAAGGAATCCCAATGAACACATAAAAGACACTCATTAATGACACCATAATTACAATTTGAAAAGTAAAAAATCTCATCTTCATATTCCAATATATCACAGAGCGAATCACATTGCAGGTTGACAATAAGAGCAGGATGATGCCTATCACAGTTCAATATGAGATCTACAGCGCATTCCACCGTATCCTGTAGGCTGTCAGTAAACACAAGGTCCAAAATGACATTATTGGCATTGGGAATATTATTATTTTGATATAGGTTCAAAAATGGAAAGGTTTTCACAATAGACTCTGCTGATGTAGAAATTCCACTTGTAGAGACACCCAAAGAGTCATTTGACCATTTTATGTTGGGGAGGTTGTAGTCCCCTGCAATACACACCTTATGATCAGGGTGCTGATGAACAGCAAGTTCCACGGTTCTACAGTGGAGCTCATAAATCTCAGCCGGTGACCTTGGTGGGATATAAACACAACAGAAAAGTCTTCTAAACTTTGTGGCCCCCACACACACCCAAAGCTCCTCTGAGATTCCACAGTTTAAGTCCAACATCTTACTGGGTAGATCTTTACGAACTGCTATCAATACACCACCATTTCTGCACTTTCCAATTTCCAGTTGGCTTCGGTCTCTTCTATATATAGTATATCCTGACAACCCTAGCTCCGAGTTTAGGATGGAGTCATTTAACGAAGTCTCCGTGAACATAAGTATATCATATAGGGAACACACACAATTATTACATAAATCGTTCAGTTTGGTTCGCAATCCATTGACATTTTATTTATTTATTTATTTATTTATTTATATATATTTAACGTATACACATTTACAGGATATTTATACATAAGCAACCTATTCTAATATAACTTTCTTAGCTATATCTTTAAATCTGTCTTTAGATACACAAAAAAAGTTCAGCCTATCATAGTAAGTATTCACATTAATGCACATTCTGTTAACTGGGTTGTACATAAAGTAGAGAGTTCGACATTGAGTTAGATGCATTAGAGGAATATTACGTGTTCTATACGCAGGAACATGCACATTCAACGCAGTGAGACATTCGGGACTAGAAATATGATTATTTAATATTTTAAATATAAAGCAAACATCATAATACTCTCTTCTGCATTTTAACGTGTGGATATTTAAATAGGACATCGTTTGTGTAATTGAAAGATCAATTCCCCTTCCACTCAGCTTATACCTGGCAAATTTAATAGATTTAAGTTGAATACCTTCAAGGCGTTCAGTGTAGACCTGAAAAAAGGGTGACCAAACAACATTGGAGAACTCCATTATTGATCGGACAAAGCTAATGTAAAGAATTTTAAGTGTATTTACATCCGTAAAATCTTGGCAAGCTCTCTTTACAAAGCCCAGCATTTTGTTTGCACGACCAATAGTTTTCTCATAGTGTTCAGTAAATGAAAGTTTACTGTCCAAGTAGACACCCAAATCCTTGACAACAGACACTTCCTTTAAAAGCACGCCATTTACGTTATAGAATAATGGGGTTTCAGTCCTCAATCTTCTAAATCGAATAGAAAAACATTTGTCAGAATTTAAACACATACTGTTAATAGTAGACATGAAGGCCAGCAGATTCTATATTCGTTGTTGGGGATTTGGCTCTCCTTTCTGAAAATTTCTATTAAATCTGGTAGAATGACTGTTTCTGAATGTCATACTGGATCTCCCAGACTGAGCTCTCGAGAACCTGAAATCCTGAACATCGACATGCTCAGGCCAAAAAGAGCTGTTACAAACTAGGTCAACATACCTGGTATGTATGCCCAGTTTAAAAGTTTTGTAGTACCTTCCGGCACTCAAATGCTTGACTGTCAAGTCATCAGGTTCCAGTCCGGGAATTTTCCCTTTCAGGTATGATAAAACTGAATGAGTAGTCGCTTCAATGTTAATGTGTGAGAGATAAAACCATTTTCTAGCTGCCACTCCAGCCAACTGAAGATTAACTACTGAGTTACCTGGTTGCACTCCAGCCAAAGCGGGAGGATCCTTTGAAGTCACTATAGCATGATTGACTGCTTCAGACATGTCACCAACAGTCATAATATCATGATTTATATTTGAGGTTTGCAGGTTAATATGTGACATGTTTTAGTCAGATCTCCTATTAGTTTTGTTACAAATAGCAGGTTTAACCTGTTTATTCTTTGTGATTGTGCTTGTCTTAATGACCTTGTGCAATATAATACCGTTTCTAATACTCATAAAGTAAAACTAGGTTTAATTTTTTCTAACCGATCAGACATTTCAGTTTCGAATGCTGATTCGCCGCTGACTGCTGTCGACGATTATCATCCCCCATTGATTGCGAATTTTTGTTATAATGTTGCGGATAACATAGTATCGGACTTGCAATCTACATAATATAACTTTCCAAGGGCTGATTATGATCAATTAAATAATTACTTCAAGCGCATTGATTGGAGATTTTTATGTAATAATGATATCAACGAGGCTACTGAGATGTTCTATACAATTCTGAGCATTGCAATAGGTTTGTTCGTTCCAAAGTTCAGGATTCTTGCTACAAAATATCCAGTCTACTTTTCAAAGGAAACAATTAAACTCTTAAAAAATAAAAATAAGGCTTTTCGAAAATATTGACGCACACGGCTAGCCTATGAATATACAAACTATAAAGGATTAAGATCACAGTCTAAACATGCAAAAAAAAAATATTATGACTCTTTCATTCAGTCAACTCAGAATAATATTTTAAATAATACCAAATCATTCTGGTCTTACTTAAGGTCTCAGCGAAACACAGTAGGATATCCCTCAAAAATGAAATGTAACGATTCAGTGACTGATGACCCAAAACTTATTACCGATTTATTCGCGGATTTTTTTCGTTCCGTATTCACAAAATCTAATCTAACATACGTCAAGGGCACACGTTCTTTGTCCACCAATGATAAAAATATTTGCAGTATTGATATTGACAGTACCATTGTTTTCCAGAAGCTGGCCGACCTCGATGAAACAAAGGGAGTAGGGCAGATGAAATTCCCCCGCTGTTCATAAAAAATTGTAGCCCAACTTTGGCCTTTCCGCTATGCTATCTTTTCAAACTTTCTCTAAATTCAGGCCAATTTCCTAGTATCTGGAAATCGGCTTATATCACCCCAATCTATAAGGGCGGGGATAGATGTGATGTGTGTAATTACCGTCCAATATCCGGTCTAGACTGTATGGCAAAGGTTCTTGAGTCGATAGTTGTTGAAGAGCTCCTTGTGTGCTTTCGTGGTACTATCTCAATACATCAACATGGCTTTCTCCCTGGTCGTTCTTGCCAAACTAATCTATGCATTTATTCTCAATATTTAAGCTCTGCAGTGGATGCTGCTGCCCAGGTCGACTCAATCTATTTTGACTTTAAAAAAGCCTTTGATAGGGTGGATCACCACATCCTTATCGAGAAGTTGAAGACTTTTGGCATTACAGATCCTTTACTATCTTGGTTTTCGAGTTACCTATGTAACCGTATACAACGTGTTAAAATCAATGGCGTCCTGTCAAGAGACATTGCTGTAACCTCCGGAGTCCCTCAAGGGTCATAAACGATCTTACGAATTCACTTAAAGATTACAACTTCCTTTTATACGCAGACGATCTCAAGATATTTTACAAAATTACAAATATTAACGAATGCTTCAACCTGCAACATGCAATAGACATTTTAGCTACTTGGTGTAAAACAAACCAAATGGAACTGAATACTTCAAAGTGTAAGGTTATATCCTTTTCTAGGAAAAAAGCACCTGTACTGTATCATTACTCCATTTCCAACACTCCATTACTTCGAGTTAATGTAATTAATGACCTGGGAGTTCTATTCGACAGCGAATTGCGATTTAATAATCATATTAACTACATTTTGTCCAAATCTTTTAAAATGGCACGATTTATAATGAGACGTTGCTGGGAGTTCTCTAATATTGAAGTTCTAAAGTCACTATATTATTCTCTAGTTAGAAGTCATCTGGAATTGTATAGTCTGGGCGCCTTATTATAAAACTCATATTGAACGAATTGAGCGCGTTCAGCTTAAGTTTGCGAACTTCTTATTATATAAATTAGGTATAGACAAGAGTAAGTTGTCACATCACCAGCGATTGTTAATGTTGAACTTGGACAGCCTGGAGAAGCTAAGAATCTTTCTTACTATTTTGTTTGGCTTTAAAATTATAACTAATAACATAGATTGCTCCGATCTTCTGCAACTCATTAATTTTCGAGTGCCTGCACGCGACACGCGCCTTATTGAAATCTTTTCAACCAACAGAAGTCGTACCGATGTGGGCAGGAATAGTGCACTGAATCGAATAATGCAATATTTAAATCTTCCCGCCACCATCGATTTTGACTGTTCTACGGTAACGTTTAAAACAAATTGAAGGCGACTTTAATCTCGGTAACCTAATGATTCTAAAATGATTGCTAGTCAGATGCCTTGTGTTTTTGTACTTACTGTTTAAGTTTAAGTTGTAGGTCTAATTACGTTTTTAACGCTTGTAGTTTGTAATTTACAATAATTGTTATTTATGTACCATTTGGAATTTAATTTCTGTAGTGTACTGTACTAATAAATAAATAAATAAATAAATAAATAAAATTATAGTTTGACAACATACATTCGAGGAGAACTTTGCTAAAAACCTACTTGAAAAAAACCTAAAAACTACCATTTCAAATAGTTAGGTTTAGAAAAAAACCTAGGTTCTAAAAAACCTGTACTTGTCAACCTTGCTTGGTTTTATTCATTATCTTTTGTAATTCGTGAAGTTTTTCCTCCAAAATTTCCTAAAAAGTAATATTCATGCAATGCATATTCGGAGTTTAGTTGATTACAAAAGAAAATCCTATCTTACGAGTCGGTTACTATAGGAATAATTCAAATACATATCAATTTATTTAATTGGGTAATATAGACATAGACATAATTTAGTGGTGCTTTACTTCCCAAAGCTTACACAAGTCAACAAGGAAAATTTCACAGGAATCACAAATATTTTACAGTTGTATACAGGTTAATAAAAAAGAAAAAAAACATTGGCAGACATTACAAATCTATAAAATCATTGTTAACATATTCCTGAGATGAATAAAAACATTTACTTATAAGATATTTTTTAATGTTCTTTTCAAAACTATTTAGGGGTAACATTCTCACAGAGAGCGGCAATAAATTGTAGAATTTAGGACCATAGTATGAAATACCCGTTTTTATTTTATGTATATTCTATGGAAATCTATATAGATGTTAGATCGATGTCTAGTGTTGTGATGATGAATATTTTGATGTGGTTCATAGTTCATTATGTTTGTCTGAATGTTCAGCAGACATTGGAAAATATATAGGGACGGCACAGTTAGAATATTATACCTAACAAAAATGTCTCTGCAATCAGCTCTATAGCTCCTATTACACATAACTCTGACTGCCCTTCTCTGCAGTGCGAAATCACGATTTATATCTGCAGCATGCCCCCAAGCCAAGATTCCGTAGGATATCCTGGACTGGACGCACGCAAAGAGTAAACCAATAACGCAACCCTTTCTGAAACAGTCTGAGTCGTCCGGACCCTTAGTGCATGCACCCCCGACGCTACCCGCTTACAGACCTCCCCAATGTGTGAGTCCCACTTCAGTTTGGAATCAATACTGATTCCTAAGAAATTCACAGGTTCATTTCCTGGTACATCCAATTTACATGTCGAGAGGAATATTTTTTGGGTTTTAGATGCATTCATGCTTAGTTTGTTGGTAATAAACCAGTTTGTGAGCCTCAGCTCTATCTCTCCTAACATTCCCTCTAACACATCCATAGACTTCGCTCCTTTTATGACCGTGGTGTCATCAGCAAAGAGCAGAGCGAGGAGCCGAGTGTCAGCATTGGGAACGCTGCTCTCCAGATCATTAATATAGATCAAGAAAAGCAGCGGTCCCAAGACTGAACTCTGGGGAACGCGATATCTTTGAATAATAAGGTCAGACCTTTCCCTACCAATGTTCACCATTTTAGGTTTACTGTTCAGATATGATAATATTAGATTGATGCTAGATTTCGAAAATTTGTACATATCGAGTTTTTTTGCAACGATATCAAAGGAGACACAGTCGAAGGCTAAGATCACAGAAGATGGCCCGGCCCCGCTGTGCTCTCCCCTATCCATTCCTTCATTTATTATTTCAACAAATCTATTGATTGCCATAGTTGTAGATTTAGCACTTCTAAAACCAAACTGATTCGAACCAAAGAGAGAAGAAGTTTCAAGATAATATGATATTTTATTTTTAAGTGCTTTTTCGAAAATCTTTGAGAAAATTGGGACAATCGATATAGGACGGTAGTTTGTCAGGTCATCTGGTCAGCCCTTTTTAAATATAGGAACAACCCGAGAAATCTTTAATGCTGATGGGTATATTGAGTTTTTAATGCACATATTTATATGTTCGGTAAAAGGTGATATAATAATATTTACTATGGATTTAAGTATTTTTATGTTTATGCCATAGAAATCGGGAATGTTTTTATTTTTTAAATGCATTATTATATGGTTAGGTATTAAGTAATGTACACTATTTTTCCTATGATCACATTAGAAAATCGCACATTAATCACTTTAAATTTTTAGGCATATGATTAACACACACGTGTATTGAAACCTACTTTTCAATACATGTATTGAAATACCTTTCATATCATCGTCATCTGTGAAGTCAAATATGCTGTCTAATCTATTCAAATAAAGATGTGTTGAAATCGCTTTTAAAAATGTTTCAACCGAGGTTTCAACACATGTATGCTATAATGTGCTTTGTAACCACATTAACTTGCTTTTATAAGTGGTCATAGGAAATATTTATTTACATTATAAGTCAGCGAAAGTACTAGTTTTCAAAGAAGGAGGTTTTTACTAGGTCGAGTGCACAAATTCTCTGTGGTTTAAAACATATTTTCATGCAAGTAATGTACACATTTCAGCACAGAAAATTTGGTAAACATCTTTACACAGTTTTTGGTTCTGTGTTTGGTACTTCAAATATGCCTGGGTTTGCAGAGTTTCTCATAATGTTTTGTGATAATTCTATTATTGAGTAGTAAATCGAGCTATTGGATTCGCTATTGGACTAGATTAATATATTGTTGACCTGTGGCGTATCATTGGTAAAACATAAATAATACCACTCTATAAAAAGGGAGACACTGGGGATATAAAAAAGTTTCGGCCAATTGCACTTTTGAATAATTTTAGCAAAATATTTGAAAAAGTTATTTATGAAAGAATTATCACTTTTCTTGAGAATGAGCAGCTCCTCTCTAATTATCAAAATGGCTTCAGAAAAAAGAAGAATACAACAAGAGTGATCTCTAACTAAACTTCTAGATTCCCTTAATACACAGAATGAAACGATGGCAATGTATCTAGATCTATCTAAAACCTTTGACAGTGTTAATCACGAAGTGCTACCTGCAAAACTTGAAAGATATGGATTAAGGGGGGTTCCATTGAAGTTGATGTCATCTTATTTATCTAATAGGGTACAGCAAATTGTTGAGAGATATAAAGGGGAAGTAATAATATCAAACATCAGTTATGTCAAAAGAGGTGTACCCCAAGGGTCAATTCTAGGACCACTGCTATACATTATTTATACCAATGAGTTGACACATATATCTAAGGAATTTGCAATCCATTTTGCAGATGACACTTCTATAGTTTTCTCGGCTAAAACATTGGAGCAATTAGGCAGCAAAATTCAATCCACTTTTCATTCTTTACAACAATATTTTAATGTAAACAATCTGGTTTTAAATGTAGAAAAAACCAAATTGCTCCATTTTTCATATCAAGGGGGCCTCGCCTCAGACTTCTATTGATTGTGGTAGTGGCTTGATACTAAACAGTACAGAGTCTGCTGACTTCTTAGGGATACATGTATCACTCAAGATTTGACTGGCGTGTCCATATAGATTGTCTGGCTGCCAAGGTATTGAGACACTGCTATGCCTTGAGGGTGTTGGTGCAGGAAGTCAGTTGTGAGGTCGCTATGACTGCTTACCATGTCTACATCCAGTTAGTATTAAGGTATGGAATTGTATTCTGGGGGAATAGTGCTGAAGCCTGTAGAGTGTTTATTGCACAAAAGAGATGTGTGAGGGCAATATTTTCTATTTGTCAAACAGATAGCTGCAGACCTATTTTTAACACCTATAACCTATAACATTTTAACACTAACAAGTCAGTACATCTTGGAAGCTGCACTGTTTATTAAACAAAATCCAGATCTTTTTCTTGTACACATCAGGGGGCATTGCCATGACACTCCAAGAAGGACAGATCTCATTAACATTAAAAGCAATTTTAGTTATATACAAAAAAATGTTCAATTTTCAATTATCAATCTTTATAACAAAATACCTATAGAATGGCGAAACTTACAAACCAATCAACTAAAACATAAATTGAAAAACTACTTACTTCGGAGGGCATACTATACGATGGAAGAGTTTTTTAATGACAATTTTTATAGTTAAATTACTTATGTGTGTGTTTTGTATTAGTCATTTTGACAAAGTTTATGTCAAATATTTTAACATGTAATTTGTGTGAAGATTAAAATTTTAAATGTATTGTATTCAAAACTTCATATTTTCCAACCAGTTTTAAAATTTTGGATATTTTATTTTTTACTTTATTTTTATTTATTATTATGACACGTTCCATGTCCAATTGGGCTTTTCATTATTGTATATATTTTGGAACTAATAAATGCTATCAGTGTGATGAGTATGATCATAACATTTCAGAATTGTTTTTTGTCTCATACGTCTACTTTAACAAATTTTATCACATTTTTCCAGCACGTCCACAATGAATTTAACAATAGATTACACGTTGATGTAATCTATACAGACATGGAAAAGTTATTTGATGGTGTAAGACATAGCGTTATAGTTACATCTCTGTAAATTTTTGATCAAAATAACTTATTTACTTCATACCAGTTTGGATTTAGAAAGGACAAGAATACTGTTATGGCAATCTTGGACTTCGTCTCTTTTATTCATGTCTGGATATAAAAGCTCGAAAAAAAGTGACAAACAGCGGCCTACCGCAGGGTACAGTTCTTTCCCCTCGAGGAGTAAACCGCTGATAAAAAATCTGTACACCATTTACCTAATTGCTAATACTGCCATTATTGCACTGTATTTTCGGTATTTTCCGAAAATGCATCGTATTTTCTTGTATCTTCTCATATTGTCCGAAAATACGTTCTATTGTCTCGTATTTTCGGAAAATACTAATTATTTACAACCATATCAACTATAATTATAATTATTTACACCATATCAACTATACATAAAATCAATAATAAGATTTACTTATGTTGACATTCAATTATTATAAAGAAAACGTGACCCACGGACTAAACACTAGATTTGCATCAATAAGTACTGTCCCTGTACAAATCTCAAAACATAATGTATGTCAAAATCATATTTATTGCACAGGACCACAGATGTATAATATCAAAGAGAATCATATTCGTAGTATGATTGTCTTTGATAATATGTTGCCTTTAAATATAAGATTACAACCTTATCACAAAGTTAAATGAGAAATTTGTGAATGGATTTCTGATAAATTCATAGTCTAGCGCAAAATGCAAGATTGAAATTAAATTAATAACTGTGTCTTTTGTTCTCATTTAAAATCTTAACCTACTACCTATTATATTATATGTTTCATTTACATTTGATAATAAACACTTTCAGAAACCTCAATTAAGTAACTATTAAATAGTAAATAGCACACACACACACACACACACACAGTATTCTAAATACCATTGTGCATTTAACAGTAGTGAGGTATAACTCTTATTAGACAAATAAATGTAAAACTTTTACTAACTAGAGTTAGAAAGATAGTATAATTAGTTCTAAGCTATTACCATTGTTTTTAATTTATAGGAATTTTACGGAAATTGTACAAATCTATATTCTTATTGTTATAAGTTACCTACATTAAGAGAGTTATTGTAATTTCCTATTGCTACAAATAAACAAACAAATTCTTTTAAAACTCAGAGTTCAGCAATGTCTTGTTCTGTGACTTGAGCAAGGCATTTGATTGTGTGCCACATAATATCTTACTGCATAAACTTGGCAAATATGGCTTTAATACGAACAGTATTACCTTTCTTAGGTCCTATTTGTCGGGCAGGGAGCAGGTTGTAATTGTGGATGGGGTGTCATCAGCAAAAAGTAGTATTACTCTAGGGGTTCCCCAGGGATCGGTTTTGGGACCCATACTATTTTTAATCTACATAAACGCTTTGCCATCTAAAGAACCAACAGGTAAATTTACTCTTTTTGCTGATGACAAAACAGTAGCATGTAGGGCAGATTCTCTTGAGACCTCAGAGCCCGAGATGGACATTTTGCAAAGTGGCATCCAAGACTGGTTTAACATGAACCTGCTACACCTTCACGCCGACAAAACGAAAAGGGTCATTTTTATTTTAAGACAAACCAATCTACCAAGGGAGACCACAGTAAAATTTTTGGGTGTTCATCTAGATCCTCTTCTTTAATGGCACTCGCACATTGATAGAGTGGCTGCAAAACTGAGGAGTACAATATATGCCCTACGTCACCTTGCTGGTTGCTCCTCTGATAGTGCCCTGAGAACTGCATATTTTGGACTGTCTGACCCTGTGACAACATGCCATTTTGGTGTGAGGCCATGCTCCCCAAGTAAAGAGGTTGTTTGTTGGCAGATTGGGTTACAGGGATGACTAGACATGTATTTACAACTATGGGTATACTCACCTTACCATCAGTTTATATCCTGGAAAACTTACTGTGGGTGCAGAGGAATAAAAACCAATATCAGGTGCATGGAGATGTCCATAATTATGAAACTAGAAGCCAAAACAAATTGGTTCCATTTTTCCAGAGGCTGACAAGATGTCAGGAGTGCCCTGGGTGTCTGGCTGTTAAACTATACAATAAACTACCAACCAATTATACTGAATTGCCTTTACTACATTTTAAAAATAAAATAAAACAAATTCTAATAAGAAATGCATTTTATTCGACTGAAGAATATTTTAATTACATCTTTTAGGACTGATGTATTTTTAGTATTTATTTTAATCTTTATAATTTTCAATATGATTGTGTACAAAATATTTTAATATCTGTCTAGTTTAGTGTCTGTTTTAGTGTTTATTTTATGCCAGTTTTACCTTGACATTGATTTTTTCTGTTGACTTGTGTAAATACTATTGTGTATATTAACACCAATAAATGAATTTGAATTTGAAAAGACATGAATGATACTGATAACGTAACTAACTGTGCAGTATGTTGACATCAGAGTATAAGGCTGTCTTTAGACGAGTCAGTAATTTTTTCCCATTTTCATAAATGGTTGCATAAAAAATTAATGTTGGGTGCCATTAATGAAAAGAATTGAGTCAGTTGTAATAGTTTCATTACCTATGTTCATATTTTATTAAAAACTGTATATGTGATTTTAACAGAGATATTTTACTACTTAGCTAGTATGTAACATTTCTCTCAAAGTTCATTCAAGTTTTCGTGCTACTTTGGGATTGGGGATAAATATGTATTTGTCATAAATTGCTATTTATATCCCAGAAATTGTTTTAGACTACTGAAGACAAGCTACGTGAGATATTTAGTAGCCATGGTACTATTACTGATATTCAACTGAAATATACCAAGGAGGGCACTTTTCGAAGATTTGGGTTCATTGGATTTCAAGCTGAAGAAGAGGCAGAAAGGGCTATCAAATATCTTCATAATTCATTTGTCAACACTAGTAAAATATCAGTGGGAAAATGTGCTCTTCTCGGTAAGCAGGTTTTGTTTACCGAAACTAGCTCCAGTCAACTCATTTCCGATGAAATGGTCTGATTTTGGATTGCTTCTGCTAGTTTTTATAAGTCTAGCAAAACAGCCTCTATCGAAATGATTAACTAAATTAGTCTTTATGATTCGGTAATCTAAATATCCATTTTTAGGTGATGCAAGTAAGCCGAAAGCATGGAGCAAATATGCTGCCGATAGTACAGCCTTTAAAAAGACACTTAAAAGTAAAGAAAAGAATGATATTGTTAAACAACAACCCAAAGAGAAGAAAAAGAAGAAGAAAAATGAAGTTGTTGAGTTATTAGAAAAAGTAAGCATAGCAAAATTATTACCCTATTAAATATTTCCATAAAACCTTAAACTCTTGCTCGTGTAGAAGTAAGTATGTGTATGAATAATGTTTCACTTAAACAGGTTAAGTGCTTCCAAATTTAGACCAAGAATTGGCTCTCTTGGGGTGGAAAAATGTAATTCCCGATTATGAGATTTTTATTATAACAATAAATAAATTCATAGATGAATAATACCCACTTGCGAAATTACTCCATAGCCACAGATTTGTATAATTTTTTATGTTATTATTCGAATCGATTTTTGGTTGAAAACACGTATAAATAATACAAATAACATAAAGTTGAGTAAAAATAACTGAATTTTTTAGTATAAAAATGATCCCATGTTTGAAGAATTTTTGCAAGTGCATGGCAAAGCTGATAAATTAGAAAAGTTGAAAGCAAAAAATTTGAAACCCGAGTCTGATGACGATGATTCTGGAACACATTCAGATAAAAATATTCAGGATGTGAGCGAAAGCCAATCACTTGAAGAGGTCCCATCAAATAAAAAACTATCCGAGAAGCCTATAACTGACCTGGAATATATGAACATGTTAATGCAAGGAGTTCCAAGTTCAGACAAGGATACTGAAAGAAAACCAAGGCAAAAAATGGAGAAAAAAGTCAGGGAAAAAGTACAACTTTTTACTTTAAAGGTAAGTTCGATTTTATGTCATAACATAATACTTTAGTATTACAGTATATTTCTATATCTTGGCTTTCATTCTGTATTGGTATTTGCCTGTATCGATCAATAGAAATAAATTTAGATATTGAATCAAAAACTAAAATTTTTTCATTTTTCAAAAATAAAATATGAAAATAATAATAGTAAATTGAAGGCATATTTGAGTGACAATGCGAATTGTCTGTTGTAATTTCCAATATTGCTTCTGATATAACGTGCTGTTTTTCTGTTTCTTTAGGCCAACACAACGAATTTTTCCTCAGAAATTCTATCTGATCTGAATCATAACTTTATTTCTAGCTTGTGTGGCGTCGTCATCAGCCACGTTTTGTCCATATGTAGCCTATCTCCACTCAACCGTCTTCGTTAAATTTCACCAATTCTGCTAATATTTTTTGATTTTCTTGAGTCTATCCAAAAGTTGAATTTTCAGCTCGAATGGTGTTTGCTAATCTGAATAATATAAATATACTGCTACTCGTTTCACAGAAACCATGTATTTTAGTATACTCAAATTCTTGCAATAATTCCATAACACCGCCAATTTTTACAATTGGAATTATGTCGGATTTCTTTAATGCAATTTGTTTTCCTAGCTTCTTGCAAGATAATCTTGATAGTTACCTTAACAGGTTTCAACAGTTCTCTCTTTATTTGAATTTTCTTATTGTTCTAAATATTAGAGTTTATATTTCTTAAATTTAGTGACAATATGATACAGTCGGATTCTAGTAATCATTGTAAGCTGAAGATCTTTTCAACATCATCTTGATTCTAAATTTTTATTTGCTTTTGATCTTACTTTTTATGTATATTACTTAAAACATATTCGCTGTTTCCGATAAAATTACATATTTCAAAACCTGCCCTTTATGAACTTCATTTACTTGTTCTACTATTGCTTCTTTTTCACAACATTTACTGTCGAGGTAGTCATTCACATAGTATTTCCTGATAATGTTCTCTGCTAAAAAAATAAGTGTTACATTTATTTAAAATTAATAAGAATCTCTTTTAATGAAGGCCATGTATAGAAAATGGTGTCATGTTTTCCAAAAAATATATATATTTTTTTATTTCAGTTGAAAGATCTTCCATACAAGATTAAGAAGAGGGACATTAAAGAATTCTTTAGACCGAATGTTCCTTTTAGCATAAGAATTCCCAGAAACATACATGGTATTGCGTTTGTAGGATATAAAACTGAGAAAAACTTTAAGAAGGCATTAACTAAGGATAAAAGCTTTATAAGTAAGTAATACTCAAGAATCGCCAATACTTTGGACAGCTTGCCGACAAACCTGTGAAGGTTTTCGACCTCCTATATATTCGTACTTAGAAAGTAAGATTTATAAGGCATTGCATCGTAAATCGCAAGTGCAAATAACTTATTGCGAATGATAAATGTATTATCTCCCCCCTTGTTTATTGATATTGTCACGAATTGTATTTTTTTCTTTGTGAGGCCAGACCTTATTTAGCGTGCAGGAGAGAAGTCCAGTTTTAGGATCGCACTACGTCAAGTTGAGAAGAGATAATAAAGGAGACACATTGATAAAAACAATAACAAGTTTATTTACAAACAACCTTAACAACGGTTAGACTGTTTACTAATAAAGGCGTGTTTAAGTTTATAGATGAATTAAGAGTTTACACTATACCCAATCAATATTAAATGCATGTTTTCTCGAGGGAGGCTTAGTTCAAAGTTTTTCTAGAAAGCGACGTCACTTATATTAATAAAGTTTATGGGAGCGGGGTTGTCTTATTTATGTATTCGTTCTGATATTTATAAGTTAAGTCTTTCTGGTTTAAGTTTATCACAAATTTTTAAGGCACTTGCACTACTTTTTTTAAAATCCCCAAAAACTATCCCTTTACTAGAAATTCTGATTCACTCGTAAATTCGACACTCTACTTTTAGTATCCCCCGAATATCGTATACCTGTGCATCCGTCCATCCAGGTTAGGTAAGGACCTGATCGTCCTGTGCCTATGCACAGGTGTTCACGGATATGGGGGTTGGGGGATAAAACAACTAGAAGTGGATGTATCTATGTGCTGCTCCGCAACTAGACTGGGCGGATTGAGAGATCCGAAATCCTGATGAATTTGGCGTTTGCCTGCGTATTTATATGTTACAAAATGCTGATGGCTGCATCATTAAGGATTAAAATCGCTCCCGTCGACCACTCAAGTTGTTTATAATTAACAGTGAATGTTTATATAACATTTGTCAAGTTCAAGTTCAAACTTGGTATATTTAATTAGTAGGTTTATGCTTTTTAGTAGGTTTATGCTTTTTAGTAGTTCACAATATCTTAGAAGCAGTTTTAAAAGTGCAGGGTAGCTCGAAGAGTTGAACATGGTTGAAATTAAGTTGTTTTTATTTAAGTTTGTTGAATGTTATATTACCTGGATTGCTTTGCTTCTGAAAGTTACTAGCTGAAAAACAGAAAGAACCGAACTGCATTGAGCAATAAGAGTAAATTATCTTCATGAATGTTCCTAAGCCAGTAATAATTACTTATTCAATTAGGCCGCCTTATAAATTATGTCACATTTCAGTACGTTTATCTTATTTTTAGGTTCATTGTTCAGAATGTCAGCTCTCAGTTGAACAGTTATTTGGACCTAAATTACCATCAATCATATCTTGAATTTCTATTTCGAAATATGGGCTTTCTTACCCATCTTTGGAAATTTTTCCTACTTATTCCCTTCGCTTGTTTGATCTTTACAGGATATTTAAACCTGCCATTGGATCCATGTACGTTTACGTTTTTTGGCATATTTTTCGAAACACCTGAACCCAGCCATAATAGCTTCGTCGAGCGCCAGAACTTTCTTCCTTGAATTATTTGGTGAACTCTGAAAGATACAGTGGGGCATCAATGACCAGCTTCTGATCCCCTTACATTTGTATTCTCGCTGGACCGACTGATGGCCTAACCATTGAAACTTACTGAGGTTCTTTTAAGTTCAAGCATTAGGCAAATGAAACATTGATTTATTAGTTCAGAATAACCTACTTCTGCTAGTGTACTATTGAAAGTTAGATTAAAGAAGCTTGCTTAACTGATTTCTCCTGATGTTGATATTAAAAATACTTCTGACAAAAATATTAATGTACAATAGATATACTCGTAATCCTCAGAATACTGCTCTAAGCCGTATCTACATTATTGTCTATCTTTGTGGATACAGCATTGTAGAGCATAATACTGAAATAGCTTAGAAATTGTGTTTTCTTGTTTCTAGAGGGAAAGCAAATTCTAGTCACTCACTATGAAGTAAAAAACTCAGATACAAATCAACAGGAAGCTGATCCCAGGAAGAGCAAGTGGAAAAATCAAGAAGAGGCTTTGAAGAATGAGGAAGACATTGCTGAGTCTGGAAGAATTTTCCTCAGAAATCTTGCCTATACTACTACCGAAAAAGATGTGGAAGATCTATTCTCCAAATATGGTGAGGTTTAGCTTATAATGGGAAATGGAAATATTTTCTAAATTTCATAATAAAAATTATAATTATTATTTTTCATGATAATCCTATAAGGCCAACATACAGCATTGGGTATTCTTCAATTTTCCGAATAAAAGAAAGATACTTTTGGTATTAGATGTAATTTTTATTTAAAAAATTGTGGAGCTATTAGGGCTCTTATTCTCACCAGATATTTGTTAACGTGTTCCATATTGTCGTGGCGATTTTATATTCAACAAAAAATTAATTGTTGGGCTCAGTGGCGTGCGGTGGAATTTGAAAGAAGGGAAGCAATTTATAAAAACTCGCCTATTTATAGTGTAATTGGATTCTCATCTCATTTTTCATCTCAGGCTTTGACTTATATTTATTTATTATGCTTGAACCTTTTGTCCAACATGAAGCACACTACACAAGTGCGTAGTGCTAACGGCTGATAAATCAGTCGATGAAGATGCCATTATGTGTAACTGTCTGGCGTCTATCTATTCAAATCAAAAAATAAAATCTTGGTTTCTAACCAACTATATGTCGCGTGAACGCGTATGTAATCAACATAACTGCTTATTGGACGGTAAAGCGCTCGGAACTTAACCTCTAGGCTTTACCATTGGACCCCGAAAATTTCGAATGTAAACCGAGAAGCAAGTGGAGATTTTGTTTATGAAAGCTCAGAGTGGTCGAGCACACGGGAGAGAGACGTATGACAAAGATAGAGTAATGTGCTTTTGTCTTTTCTCGATGCATGTATTTAACAAGAAATGCTGCTTATGCATATAGGTTGGCGCGATATTGGCAAGGCTTATTATTTTATGCTGCACTTTATATTTAGGCTGTTGCAGTTCATTACGTATTTAGAAAATTTGATGTTTTTTAATGTAAAAATAACAGTATTAAAGGAAATCCAACTAATACTAAGAATATGATACAGGGTATCCGGAAATACCGTTCGAATCATTTCAGGAGTGATTCAACATAAGAAAACATGAAAAATTTTCATATGAACAGAACCTGGGTCTGGAAATGCATAGTTTCCCAGATACAGGGTGTCAAACATTAAAAAAAAATAAGTTTTTTATTAATATATAAATATGCTTTTACTTATTTTGTTGAAGTTTGGTAGTGTTATCTGTAGTATTAAGGGGCTCATTTAGCCTTAACTAGACTAAATATATAAAGGTCAGTGGCGTCCCGGAGGCATCATACTGAATATTATTGACGAAAATAATGTGTACCACTGACTTTTTTAGACATTTTATATCTTTTCGTATTAAGCAACTAAAAATACAACATATTTGCTTCTTGAATTGTTTTCGTATCTTGCTTCGTTTTGAAGAAAAAATAAATAAAAACCAGTTTATTACATTTCTTTATCAAGGGCAACAAATTCTGCATCAAAAGCTGGTGGTTAACCATTATTTTTCTGGAAATCAATGGTTTGTTCTAGTTGTTATAATAAGATATTATATATACAAAATTCATCAGGCCAATTTCTTTATCGATAAAGTGTTGTTCACAGACGAAGCAGGGTTTACGCGCCAAGGCGTTGTTAATTTTCATAAGAACCATATGTGGGCCGACAAAAATCCCCATGAGATTTTTCAGTCACAGAGAAAAAAATAAATCTTTATTACATCCCGCGATGAAACAAAAAGAATAAAAAAGTTAACGGGTGCAATAATTTATTATAGCAATTGCCATGAATAGAATAAACCATTGATTTCCAGAAAAATAATGGTTACCCACCAGCGTTTGATGCCCTAAAGAAATTGTAATAAACTGGTTTTTATTTTTTTTCTCGAAAACGAACCAAGATATGAAAACAGTTCAAGAGACAAAAATGTTGCATTTTTAGTTTGGGTTACTTTAATACGAAAAAAATTATGTTTTTTATTTAAATCAGTAGCGCCCACTTTTTTTGTCAATAATATTCGGTATGATTTTTAATCTAATTTAGCCTAATTAAGGCTAAATGAGCCCCATATACCTAAATAAAATGGATTTAGTTAAATTGTCAAATATAATAACTAGTAATCTTAGAATATAGTCTAATGGCTATTATATAGGGGCCAGAAAATAGCAATTTAGTTAGAATAAGCACATTAGGTCATACTAAAGCCAACCATGTTTCAGCGGCACATTCAGAAAGAGAAATTACTGTATTGTCAGATCAAACTGATATCAATGCTCATTCAGGTAATTTTTTAGACAATATAGCCAAGCTGCAAATAACAAAAATTTAACATGTAATAATAAAGTATGCCTTTTGCTCTTGAATATCCAGTCTATTAGAAATAATATTGACGAACTTTCAATATTTCTTAAGCGGAAGGTAAGCCTGACATATTATTATTAACAGAACATTGGCTAAAGATAAATGGGCCATGTCATATTCTCGATTATGTGCTCTGTTGTTGTTTTTGTCGAGGGGAGACAGGATATGGAGGCACTATGATATTGCCGAGGGAAGATTTTTTAAATAATTTTAGTGTTGCAGACATATCAAAATATGCGTTTTTAATGGATATGGGTACATTTGAATTCTCTTTGATTTATAATAAAAGTAACAATATATTTATATTGTGTGTTTATAGACCACCTAAGGGATGTATTAGCGAATTCTTGGTGAGGCTGGAAACTCTGATCTCGCTTCTTCCTTTGAATTCCAACATAGTGCTGGCGGGTGATCTTAATATTGATTTTGAAAGTCAAGATTCTGTTCAAGCCCGTAATCTTAAATAATTTGCTGATATCTTTTAATATTATTATGTTGGTCAGAGAACCAACTAGAATTACTTGTACCTCCAGTACTCTAATTGACTATCTTTGTGCTAATTTTGATGATAGGGAGACGGCCGTATCTGTAGTACCATCTGGCCTCTCGGATCACGAGGCCATATTGGCTAGTTTTAATCTGAATCTTACCAGACAAAAAGTAACAAAATATTGAAGAATATTTAGTACAAAAAACTTTAATAATTTTAAAATAGCTGCGGCTAATATCGATTGGCCAAGAATATTACACAATGTTGACCCTCTGGATAGTTTTAAAAGTATATTAGTAGATCTATTTAATAGAAATTTTCTACTTAAAAATTTTAGAAAAAAGCATAAAAAACCTTGGATAACAAAGGGAATTAAAATTTCTTCTGGTAATTTAAGGTAGCATAGCTTGAGAAAGTTCTGCTTTTATTGTGAGTTCATAGTTGATTCACATAAAAGAGTTTATAGAAGGGTTATTAAAGAGGCAAAACAGCAGTACTATGAGAAGAGAGTTATGGATGCTAGAAACAAAGTTAAAGAAGGATGGAAAATAGTTGATGAAATAACAGATTATAGACATTCTCAATATGAGCAACCTAAATTGGATTCAAATATTCTGAATAAATTTTATTGTTCAAAGAACCTCACGGCTAACTTAAACTCTCAAGTGAACCCTCTCTCTTATCTTAGTGATGTATCGGTGTTAGAAAGTTTTAGCCTGTTTGACACTGATATCTTAGAGTTAAAAAAGATATTTACAGATATAAAGAATAAAAACTGAGCTGGATTGGAAGACATGTCTCTGAGGATCTTTGAGTGCTTGCCAGCTTGTACACTAAATGCGCTTTTGGTCCAGGAAGATTTCCTCCGTGTTTAAAGATGGGTTTGGTTAAACCGGTTTTTAAGGGGGGTGATCCTGAGGATCCCGCTTGTTACAGACCAATTTCACTACTTCCAACAATCTCTAAAATAATTGAAAAACTAGTTAAAAGTGGAATGCTCTCTTTTCTGACAAGACATAATATATTGAATTCTGTGCAATGGGGATTTCAAAATTCTAAAGGTACTGGAGATGCAATATGCAGTTTTCTTGAGAGGTTATACTTGGGATTGAATGGTGGAGACGTGGCCGCGGCAGTGTTCTGCGATTTTTCAAAGGCGTTTGACCGCGTAAACCGGGGAATACTGCTAAACAAACTAGAGCGCTATGGTTTCAGAGGAATCACGTTGAAATGGCTGGATGCATTCTTAACCGACAGGCAGCAACTCGTAAAGCATCAGGAATCGAAGTCAGGGATGCTTACTAACCCTTTTGGCGTGCCCCAAGGTTCGGTATTGGGCCCTGTTTTATGTATTTTGTATATAAATGACGGCCACTATTGATATTACAGGCCATATTACTTTATTTGCAGACGACACTACAGTTTTATGGCTGGGCCAAGATATACAGTTACTGACAACCCAAATATCTGCCGACCTGCCGAAAGTAAAAAAAAAATGGTGTGATGCTAATTGCCTAATTTTAAATATTAACAAAACTAACATCTTAAATTTTAAATGCAACATCAATAACTTGCAACTGGAGGGTAATACGATTGAAACTAAAGAGGTCACTAAGTTTTTGGGAATATGTATTGACACTAAACTTAAATTTTCAGAGCATATCAATGGACTTACTAAGAAATTGGCATCCGCATGTTTTGCATTAAGAATAGTTACAAAAAATTTAAATCATGCAATTTCATGAACACTTTATTTCTCATTAATTGAGGCAAACTTGAGATATGGTATCGCTTTTTGGGGTAATAGTGCCAAACAGCTTATTAGCTCTGTTTTTATCCTCCAGAAGTGAGCAATAAGGCATCTTTGTAGATTAAAACCCAGAGATCATTGTAGACCATATTTTGTGCGGGAAGGGTTGTTGACGCTAACCTGTATTTTTATTCTTGAAACAGTCATCTTAATTCGGAAAAAGTGCAATAACACTCCTAACGTATCCAAGTACAACACCCGCAGTCGTAATGTATTGCAACTGCCAACCCCGCGTTCTGCACTCGCAAAGAGTTCGCTAATATATGACAGCATAAAAATGTATAATCATTTGCCTGATAATGCTAGAAATTGTGATAGTGATGTGATTTTTAAACCAAAAGTAAAAAAGATTTCTGTTGGAAAAGGCATATTATGACCTGGATGAATATTTTAATGATGTATTTTGAGAAACTGTATATCTTTATATAATTTTTTTTTGTATTTTTTTTTAACCTTTTATTTTTATTTTGTGTTTTTTGTATGCCTTGATTACTTGAATTTAATAGTATATTTCATTACCAGGCCGGAAACTAGGCTTTTCCGGTGCGCGCACGACAGTTTCTGGTGTGAGGCGTAGCCGAACACCGGAAGTCGTGCAAGCACAGGAAAAGCTGTTTCTGGACGTGTAATGAACGATATTTTTCATAATACCTCTCTGAAATCAAGACATAAACATAAAATTATTATAATTTTACGTATCCAAAGTCATGTCATAATACAGTTTGTATTCAAATGAAAGCAAACGTCAAACTTGCAAGACCAGCAAGACAGGTATTTATCTAATATTCATCAAGCGTTGCTATGGAAATGTCTTTGTATGCTTTGTTGTAATTGAATAGGCAGCTAATTTTGAAGTATTTGTGACAAGTAATGTCAGAATAAATGAAATAATTTTACTTAAAATTAGACTATTGGCGCTAAAATGTATTAGATTAATCTTGTAGACTGCATCGCTGTATAATTTTAACCCAATTTATTATACTTTATGCATATTCTGTGACTAAATAACTGCAAATTTAGCACTTGAAATCAGGGATCGGGAAAACTTTTCCCGCTCCCTAATTAGGGACCGGGAAAATTTTTCCCGTGCCCGGACCGAAAAGACTTACTCTCTTTGCTCTACAGAGACGTCGAAAATGATAGTTTTCAGAGAGGTATTATGAAAATATTTTAAAATGATACGTATGTTTGTTTTTGTTGTATTTTTATATTACATTTATTTTTTTTAATTTTAATTTATATTTTAAACTTACATATCCTGCGTTGTTTTTTTTTATATATAGGTTAGTTTTTTTTCTTTTTTAACCATAGTAGTAATATTTTAATTATGTATGTAGTTTAGGTACAGCTTTGTTTATAAGAGTTGGTTCTTCAAACAATAAAGCACTTTTTGACTTTGACTCTGACTTTGACTATTATTGCAGACAAGACTACCAAATGTCAACAGAATCGGTCAATGGATATTTAAGATATTAATAAAAAAAAATGTCTTTTTTTAAGTTTGGAAACTATGCATTTTCGGATCCTGGTTCATATAAATGTATGTATGTATTATGTAGAATCACTCCTGAAAGTATTCGAACGGTATTCCCGGACACCCTGTATATGAGTATAATACGTTTCAATGGATAATAGATTACGAATAATCTACTGACTTAACACTAATTTACAAAAAATATAGTAGTGAACGTAAACAATATATATCAGTTTTGCTGCATTATAATGCTGTCTTTTTAAAATTATGTTTTGAGTAAAATTTTTTGATGTGAACGCTTTTAGACAAACAAATCTGTTTTAGGTTTTTCACAGAAATGTCTCAAACAAAACCTATTTAAGTAACAGACAAATATTTGCGAAATATAAATAAAATCTTATACATTTTGGAATAAGTAACAATTAGTCTGATAAACATGAATTCTCCACAGCAATTTCGAACATATCTACAACACAGTTTTATCCAAGAGCAAGGCTTAGATGCTATTTGTGATTTGCCTTTATAAATGGTTTTGGTAATTGCTTTTTAGGTCCTGTAATTGAAGTGAATTTACCAATTGACACCACGACACGAAAACCTAAAGGCTTTGGTCTTGTAACATTTATGATGCCAGAACATGCTGTCAGAGCTTACTCCGAATTAGACGGGTCTATACTGCATGGCAGAATGATGCATCTTCTGCCCGGAAAAGCGAAAGACGTTCAGGATGTCAACTTGGATGGTAAGAGTATAAGTGTGTTTTATAAAGAATGTTTAATCCAGTTAATTTCATCACACTCTGACCATTAATTATGTAAACTGTGATATTTTCCATTCGCTGTTCGAATGGTGACCTGATATTTTCTTTCTTTTCAAGTTTAACACTTTCGATTGAACGTTTATAAGGCTTCTTGGCGCAGTGGTCTGTGCCTGTGAGACGGCGACCCGGGCTCAATAGATAGAGATATTGTATGAAGATATTTCCAAAGCATTATTAGGCAGCCCAACTTTCGATACTAATGAAGGATTGTAATGTGAAAGTGAGCCATAAGAAATCTGTATGGGAAATCATGGCTTTAGAAACAGAGACGAAAGTGGCGAAATTAATCCAATACACTATATCTGATAAATACTTTCTTTCAAATTGGTTCTAAAAGAAAATGGACTTGAAGAAGTCTTGCTATTATCAACAATAATAGACTTTATGATAACAACAAAGCATTGATAAGTTATTAATTATTATCAATGTTTTGTTATCATAAAGTTTATCTAATTTTTGATAACTCTAAGACTTCCTCAAGTCTATTTTCTATTAGGACGCTTTTGAAAGAAAGTATTTATCAGATACAGTGTGTTGGACTATTCATTTGGCCACTTTCTTCTCTGTTTCTAAAGCCATCATTGCCCCTACAGATTTCTTCATCATATTCTTTATGGCTCACTTCCACATTACAATCCTTCATTAGCATCGAAAGTTAGATTTACCTATATTTATTGCTTTGGAAATCTCTTCATAGAATATCTCTATCTTCTCATCAATGCTACTTGATATTGAAGCATATGCTTGTTTTAATTTTATACTGTATCTCTTATTTCTCCAAATAATTAGGTAATTGACACTATGGCTGACACTTCCAAGATGTAAGCAGTATGCTTCATGTGGATCCAAAACCCCGTTCCTCTCAATACATATTTATCCCCTCCTTGAAAGTTTAGTACGCTAGCAGCTTTCAAAGTAATCTGCTTCTCATTGTTGTCCTCACCTCACTTAGGTCAACAATGTCCCAGTTTATATGATGTGATACTTTTTAACTTATGTTTTGGTCTGATGCAAGGGTTTAAACGTTGGAAATGGCAATATGCAATGCCAATCGTCCAAGGTAACCTTGTCCAACCATTACTGTATTTGAAGTATGAAACTACACGTACAAGGGGTACATTATTAGGCTGGACAGTGTGGATTGACAGAGGATAATCGGGATGTATAGGAGAGGAGATGCCGTGAACCGGGTATATAGAAGAGTTTGTCCGCTACATTCTTCCAATCCGTCAGAGAAACTTATTACCGAAAGAAAGGTACAAGAATATGTTCGCAATATTCACGACCGAAGTATATAATGTTGTATGTTGTGTCTATATACCTCCGAATTCGACCACTGAGTGGCTATCGGTCCTTCTGTAACACCTGCGAATCGCTACGGAACAAGCATCCAATTCACATATTTTTAATATACTGCGACTTTAACCTTCCTCTGATTAGGCGTGGACTCTTGAGGATTGGTCCCAACGCAATTTCATTCACAGTCTGCGGAGATTCTCGTCGACGCAATGTAATTTCTTGAGTTGCAGCAACTGAATTCGGTTAAGAACTGCCTCGGTAGAACATTTGATCTGATCTTCGCTGATAACCTAGACGGTTTGTTTTCGCCTCCGACCTGTCAAGATTTTGAGAGCCGACTGCATTTACTGTATATGGGAGACTTTACCGCTCCTATAAACTAGATCCATCTATGAAAACTTGCTTTAGATAAAGGATTCAATAATTTTTAATAGATGGCGGGCTATGCCTCATTTATATAATTCGCAGAACAATTCTTGGAAAATACGTATCGCGTTCGTTGCGACGAGTAGGAATGATGCACTGTTGCCATATTGTACAAGCAAACTAGTGAGCTGATGATAACTTTTGAACAGAATGTTATGGACATTATATTAAAATTTTACTGAAATGTCAGATGAGTCTTTTTTGAAGTGATAACTTCTTTAGGCGCGTTTTGCGTTTTTTTTGTGCGGATTGAATGAGAGCGAGCTGTCACGCTCGGATATGTAACAGCACGCTCATTCTACTGGCATGTTCCCATATAGGTAGAGGGCCGAAATTTTCAGGGGATGTAGGCGGGGTAAAAAGAAGATCCTGAACAAAAACGGGACTCCGTACCCCCCCCCCCCCCCCCCCGGAGGGGGGAGAAAGAAAAACTTAAATAATTCATGCCAGACGAAAGGGAAGAGGTACGGGGTCGAAATTTTTCATGGTAGGAACGCCCCATGGGGGGGGGGCCACGTTAGACCATACGGGGGGACCGGGGCTTTAATTTAAGGGCGGATTTTGGGGAAAAACCGTTTTTCGCCCGTATCTTTGCCTACGAATGAGACCAAGCCGTCACGCGTCACGCTAGGTTATGTAACGTAACGCTGGCATGTTCCCGTATAGGTAAAGGGCCGAAATTTTCAGGGGATGCTGCCGGGGTAAAAAGAAGATCCAGGACGAAAACGGGACCACGTAACCCCCCGTAATGGTATTCTATTAAAAAAAATTATGCTGTTAGGATTTCGACACTTTACGATTGTCGTTCAGTTTCAGATATTTGCATAAGGGATGTATTATATATAAAAAAAAACTCCAACTTGTGTATTTCAAGTTTTTCCTTTGCTCCTAAAATAAAGACTCTAAATAGGATGCCAAATATTAAAAAAAAATTGTGTGTGCTTAGACCACACGATAGAAGTGAAAACTTTAATAATATTATGAAAGCACAAGATCAAAGAAAACGGTTTACCCCGACTACATCCCCTGAAAATTTCAGCCGTCTACCTATACTGGAACGGTTTTCCCCCAAAATTCCCCTTTAAATTAGAGTTCCGGTCTAAGGTGGCTCTCATAGGGCGCACCTGCCATAAAAATTTCGACTCCGTACCTATTCCCGTTCTCCTGAAAATAATTATTTACGTTTTTCCTTCTCCCCCTCTTCTGGGCAAACGGAGGGGGGGTCCAGAAACTTCTTTTTACCCCGGCTACATCCCCTAAAAATTTTGGCTCTCTACCTATACGGGAACATGCCAGTAGAAGGAGCGTGACGCGTGACGTTACATATACGAGCGTGACGGCTCGGTCTCATTCAACCCCCACAAAAAAAAAACGCAAAACGCGCCTAAAGAAGTTTTTAGTTAAAAAAAAATGTGTGTGCTTGAGACCACACGATAGAAGTGAAAACTTCAATAATATTATGAAAGCATTACATACATATCCGAGCGGGACGCGTGACGGCTCAACAAAATTCAAAGTCCTGGATTTTTACAGAAAATATACGCCATTTACATAAATATACAAAAATACGTACATAAATAAACATTAATAAAAGAGAAAAGTTATTCTAGGTCATAGATTTTTAAAAATACTTAATTTCCTTGTTTTTGAAGTGAAAACTTCTTTAGGCGCGTTTTGCAACATTTTTTTTTTGTGGGGGTTGAATGAAACTACGCGTCATGCTCGGATATGTAACGTAACGCTCCTTATACTGGCATGTTCCCGCATAGGTAGGGGGCCGACATTTTCAGGGATGTAAAATAGAAGATCCTGGACGAAAACGGGACCCCGTACCCCCCACGTTTGGTCAGCGGAGGGGAGAGAAGAAAAAACTGAAATAACTAATTCCGGGAGAACGGGAAGAGGTACGGGGTCGAAATTTTTATGGTAGGTGTGCTACATGAGGGGCTACCCTAGACCATACGGGGGGAACGGGGCTCTAATTTAAGGGGGGGATTTAGGGGGGAAACCGTTTTTCGCCCGTATCTCTGCAACGAAGGCTCGGATCGAAATTGTGATAAACGACGACCCCGCTTGTCGTAGTTTTCACTTCTATCGTGTGGTCTTAAGAACACACAAAATTTTTTTTTAAGTCAGTGAAATAAGGAATTTACAATAAAGACAATGGAATTTATGAAGGCAGCGACGCCACGATATTTTGGGGTTCGGGTCCTAACTAAAGGCTTTTCGCGTCCTTTTTAGGAGCGGTAAATTATTGCAAGGACGTTGTTTGTCTTTGTGTAATTGGTCGATGTCCGAACTGAATCAATTTTACGAGGAGATTGACTGGTCCTTCATATTGACGATATTGACGCAATGATTTGTCGCTTCTATGAGGTGATCTTCGAGTGCATCGATCGCTTTGTGCTTGTGCCGAGGAATGTGCCGAAAAATATCCTAAATGATTTGATGGCGGGCTTCGTAAATGCATTTATCGAAAGAACAGACATTATAGAAGATTCTGGTCTTGGTACCGACTATGGCTTTCTCTGTTGTTCGTCGTGAGGTTAAAGATTCGAACTGATATGTGCTACCTCCTATATCTTCCAATACAGAATATCTAATCCCTGAAAACATCAAGCACTTCTGGTCATTTATCAACGGTCTCAAAAGGGAATCTACTCTTCCAGCCCGAATGTCTTACAACTGCCGAGTACTTGAGGGCTCTCAAGAGTCATCATATTCTGACAACAATGAAGTTGACCTAACACACATCAAGCCCGTTGAGTTTGCTGCCACTTTGTCCTCGCACAGCTTTGATGTCCGGGAGGTCGCTGAGAGGTTGAAACAGCTCGATGCTTCCAAGAGGGCGGGTCCGGATAAGATCCCCACAAGTTTGTTGAAAAATTGCTCATCATCTTTGGCTCCGCCATTGCGTAGTATCTTTTAGAGGTCACTTGATTGTGGCTATTTTCCTGCAATGTGGAAGTTCTTCAATCTTCAACCTGTTTTTAAATATTGGTACAGAAGCGACATTGCCAACTACCCCGAAATATCAATTCTCTCTGCTATCCTTAAGCTGATGGAATCCATGCTGACTGACGAGATTTTTCTGACTTATAAGAACTATATCGTTTCTGAGCAGCATGGCTTTTACAAAGGACGCCAATAACCAATAACCTCGCTGTATATAAAAATTTTTTAGTTCCCTCAGTCGAGGCAGGATATCAGGTTGACTCCATTTAGATCGATCTATCTAAGGCATTTGACAGCGTTTGTCATCCGCTTCTGATTAGGAATCTCTTAGAGATTGGAGTCACGGGCAACTACTTAGCATAGATCGGTTCCTATCTCTCTGAGCGACAACGTATGGTGGTTTGTGGACGCCCTTCACGCGAGATTTGCGTAACATCTGGAGTCCCTCAGGGTTCACACATCGGACCGGTGCTCTTCTTGTTGTTCGTTAACGATGTCATGCCCTGTTTTGGGTCGTCCCGCGTACTTTTATATACGGATGACTTGAAGTTCTACAACATCGTCGGTCCCTGTCATGCGAATGGTTTACAGTCTGATCTCGATGAATTCGAGTCCTGGTGCTCCTCTAACTTTTTGAGAATTAACGTTTCTAAGTGCACGTCTATTGGCTTTTAAAATGTACAAATCCGGTTGTGAGCACTTACAGCATAAACAATGAATTTATTGAAACCGTGGAATCTGTAAATGATCTGGGTGTAACATTTGATTATAAACTATGCTCTAATCAGCATATGAATGCTATTATTCTCAAGGGTTTCCAATTGCTTGAATTTGTGAAGCGTAACATAAAATGTATTAATGACACTAAAGCACTAATGGGTCTATATAACTCTCTGGTCCGTAGCATCCTCGAATATTGCTTGGTTATTTTGGTCTCCTGTTTATGCCGTCCACAGGAACAGCCTTTCCCCTCCTCTGGACTCACCTATGAGACCAAGCTAACGCTGTGCGGTATGAAAAGTCTCGAACGTAGAAGGAAGAAGCAATGATGCACTGCTTCTCTTCACATTTAAACTTTTGAACAACATGGTTGACTGCCACCAATTGTTGGAGTTGCTTCTCTTACTTGTTCCAATCAAACGTACAAGGCAGCGGCATCTATTTTATGAACCTTTACATAGAACCAACTATGGCCTCACTGCCTTCGTTGACAGAATGATGTGCAACTACAATATACTCTATTCCCTGTGATATTTTAAATATTTCTTTATCAAAGTTGAAGTCTCATCAAATGTGGTTCAATTTAGGGTTACATTCTGTATTTTGTTCGTTTTTTATTTTGTGAACTGTATTGTTGAATTGTTCTCTTTACTATTTATACCATTTGCACTGCTTTGTTTTAGTTGATGTATTTTTTTTGTACCATTGGAACTTTTATATTGTTCCGTAGTTTGTTTGTTTAGATAAATAAATAAATAAATATTGGTAACAATTTGTAAAGTAGTTGTTGTGTTTTGTGTTGTTATGTAACAGGGAGACGCCATCCAAGCTAAATTTCTTTTTAGTCACATGATAATGATTGATAATATTACATTGCAGCTTTTTGAATTAATATCTATTTCCGGTTAAACTGAACACAAAGACAAAGCAGAATATTTTGATACAACGCAAATTTATTCGTTTTCAACTATTTGTATTGGCTAGATACGTTAAGTGTGGCTAAATCAGATACTAATGTTATAATTTCGATGTAGAGTCAACTAACTTCAAGCAAAAGAAATTAGCCAAACTAAAAGCTCAGGCTGGTTCTTCACATAATTGGAACACGCTCTTTCTTGCCAATGACGCTGTAGCAGAAGTTATAGCAGATACTTACGATATAACCAAGGAAGAGGTAGTTGGCCCCGACGCAGTTGGAAATGCTGCTGTACGATTAGCTATAGGGGAAACGCAAATAGTTGCAGAGACGAGAAAATATCTAGAACAACACGGGGTTATGGTGGACGTTTTTAATACCGTAAGTTTTGAGTAATTTTTTCCTCAACGTTGCGTTAAAGCCGAAAAATTATTTCACCGTTTTATCCAATTCTGTTTAGATTAGTAGAGACGCTACCTCAGCCGTATTTCACTTTGTTATTTCAATAGAAAGACCGCTGCTAATTGAGCCAGCACTTGCACATCACATTTTCCTTCATTCACTCCTGTATGTCTATAGATCAGTAACAGTAACAATATTAACACACAGTGTGTAAAAAGATGTATATTATATATTATATTATCAATCAAATGTAATGTTTATTGCAAATTTTAGTATTAAATGATTAAACGGTAAAATACGACGCAAAATATAACAATTGTAGATGTAAAAAAAGTATAATATGCAACACGTGTGATAACCTGTTCAGTTCGGTTTTCAGCACGTGTCTAATATAAGGTGTTCTAGCCAAATTTTTAATTTTTCTAAGTTGTCACGGGCCGATTTGGCTATCGTATATCGAAGCATAAATAACCTTAGAATTCGTCGCCGTTGCTATAGCTTCAAGCGCCTTTATATTTACTAGCGAAAACCCCTCGTAGATTCCGCCCGATCATGCGCTGCATCGCTTGACGTTGTTTTGGTCCGATTCAATGGAAAATAAAATTTGGCGCGTGAGGACCCCGAAAGTAATGTCGGTGGCTTTTAGTGTTTCCGGCTTTCGTAGCGCATACTGTTTTTGGATTGGTTGTCGAGTTAGGTAGGCATCGCGCGCAGTTACTTAATTGCCTGCGGAATAATTAAGAAATTTTATTAGATGGAGTGGTTTAATGGCAATGCCCTTTTGGCTACTGTGAGTAGTTTTTTCTTTGGTAGATGCCTATACATCGGAATCCCAGGTTTCCATTGTCTAATTCCCTTGGATGAATTATTGAGAGGAACATGTGACTTGTC
>MU182012.1:832232-853992 GCA_016904865.1 Pissodes strobi | reverse complement strand
GCTGAAACAGAGGATTTAGAGGAAACTTGAGCAAAAAAATTAAATAGTTTCACAAATATTTTGAAGTTTTTATGCTTGCATTCTTGTTAAATTTATTAGAAAAAATACTATCTTTAGAACTTTATAATAAAAATTAATTTTGAAATATTATTCCTTATCGTGCATCTGTGCAGATCACGTTCCTGCAAAGTAACGTACGTGTGTAATTACGTTAAAATTTATTATATTTAAAATTTTTTGTGTTCTACGAAATTAATGTACGTACAATAAAAAGGCTTAAATAAAACATTTTGAACAATACACTATCAACTATCACAGATATTTCATATTGCATGAGTTCCAGTTTGCAACAATTTTATATGGCTGGAAGGAAAATGCATTTTTCCAAAATTATTCATGGGGTTACTTACGTTACTTTGGCGAAAAGGTTTCAAAATATTTACCTTTTTTACAAAAACCACCTTTTATGTAAAATATTGTACGAAATTTTGACATAATTTCGTTGATGACAATATTTCTATCGAATCAAAAAATTTTTTTAAGCACAACCAGCACTATCCTGAAAATTTCATTCATCTGTCAAAATTGACATTTTAATAATAAAATACCTGCTAGTCAGTGTTGTGTTTAGCCAATCATAATTATCAAAATTACTCGATAATACGGCACTAGTGCCGGTAATCCACACGCATGTGCAGTATTATCAGGCATAAAAAAATTTACTTGGAAATATCTTAAAGTTCAATCTAAAAAGGCACACAAAATCCATACACCTCTTAAAAAATTACCACTGAAATTTTATTTTCCAAAAATAGTACATATACAATTATTTTTGTTTTTAATTTAAACAACAAATAGATATTAAATAAAAAATCATTCCTTCTTATTAAAACTAGTTGTTAAAGTTGTGACAATGAAAAACACAATTATTAAAATTATTTACAACACCCGATGAACTTTGACCGGAAAGAACGCTACTTGAGGCCGATGGTGAAACTAAAGAAACATTGAACTCGTTCAAATTCCTATTTTCTCTCATTTTCTTTATCAACTCTTCGTGAAAGTCTTTGTCCAGTTGTAAGTAAGATTTTATTGAATTTACATTGCCATGACCCGTAATTTTTGTTAACTGATTTTCATTTACTCTGGTTGTTGCTGACTGCGTTAAGGTTGTGGCCCGATGAGAGTGATTAGTAAATTAAAATTTTGTGATGTCCAGGCCAACTTTTTTAGCTGAAATGCTTGTCCACTTTGAGAGTTCGTTCCTGCCAACCGTATAGTTTTTGTACCATACGCCATTTTCTTGCCAATCCAGATTACTATAGTCAGAAATGTATGGTTTGTCTTTATATTGCCTCCCCTGTTTGAAATCAATTTTTTATATACAATCTGTAAGAAAAACAGTGTTTTTTATTAAAAAGTTTTGGGAAAACGTTCGAAAGATTTCGTTTACCTGACAGGACAGATATCTTCATTAGCAGTGTTCCTTATAAGCCATTTCTGTTCGTTATACTGCGATTCCCACCTTGACATGTTTTCGAAAATATAGGGTTGTATTCAATCCTATTTGTTAGTGATCCATCGAGATGTTTTCCTCTCCAAAAAATTCGATTAAACAGTTACATGCTTCACCTTCTCGAAAAGCCCATTCAGATTCATTTATTTTTCTTCAGCCTAGTTTTTGATAGCAAATATCTCGAAAGCGGTGATACCAAAGACATATGAAAAATTGTTTTAAATGTCTTTGGTTTGGTATAAGGAAGGATAAGTAAATTTTAGTACGCAGTTCCGCTTGAACAGCAGTATCGAATTGTAATTTTATTAAAAACTGAGTAATAATATTGAGTTGTATTATTTCAATATTTTTGACTCTTACATTTGCCATATCCGGTATCCGATACACATCATTATAAATATGTATGGGCGAGACAGCCCTTAACTTAAATACTAAACCAAAAGGAAAAACAACAATAATATCCATCTAATTCTACACTTAGATGAAGATCGTTAATTGATGTTCTTGCGAAACCAAATATTACATAATATTTATTTATTACTGATGCATCACAAGTAAGATTAAATCAACAGCACTTTTATGCAAGGTATTTCTCCAAGGTGATTAGATAATAATTCGTGATTAGGTCACGTACGAAGAAAATTATTTAAAATTCTAATATTCATCATTTTTGCTATGGAATGATCACTATTTATAATAATGGTTAATAACTCGGAAATTAAATGTGTTTTTTATATTTCAGATCAATGGAATGGCTTTTCATTTTAGACTGATATTCCCGATATTGCTGTTTCTTCCATGGATACAATGTAATGGTAAGAAATATATTCATAAGTGTCTATTTTGGGAATATTTTTTATAAAAACGCAATATACATAAAAGTTTACTTAATATATGAAATTTTTTGTTAGAACCTTATAAGTTCGATTCTAGAAAAATAGCGACTAAAATGGAAATATATTTAGGAAAAGCGTTTAATTGGCCTATAAATAATAACTTTCTTAATTTTCTTTTCGATATCTAGCCCGGTTGTGGAGAAAAATTATTTTAGAAATAATATTTTTTATTAGAATTTTTTGTTCAGGATCGGTACCAAAGTTTGATCAAACTTTTAGGTATGAATATTTTTGATTTTGTTTAAAGTTCATTGTCTACAATGCTATATTACAGTGTGTCAAATTAAATTGGAACACATTTTGAACGTTAATAAGTTTCTTGTTTTTAATTACTTTTTATTGATTTTTGGGCACGTTATTAGTCAATATGTTCTTGTCTTTATGTTAAAACCAGGTCGATCAAAATTATATATGCCCGGATTTAAGTTTTTTTTAAACGCTACATTTAGACGGGTTGATTATTTTATATTTGGAGGCTTTATTGGAAAACTCACCATAGAAAATTGATATTTCTTAAATGAAGCTTTTAATAAAAATGTACGAAAGCTATCAAAATACTTAAAATAACTTACTATTATTACTTAGAACTAAAACTTGGAAAGCAGAGATTCTTATTGAATATCGCTTGAAAAAAATATCATTCATTAATACTAACCGACTGACACCTTTATTGATTAATAACTGTGTATCCTCTAAATTTTCCATATATTGTAGTCGATAGAATTCAGATTGGTTCTAACTGGACCATAATTAGAAAATTTGCTTGTAAAAATTTATTTGCGCTTTGAGATGTGTGGGAGGAGACTTCGTGTTGGTGAAAACGACAATTAGATAGTAATAATGTCTTCAATTTCAAAAGCGGATTTGCTAGGACCACCTCTTGACAAACCTGGGAGTCTTTTCTAATATTTTTATCAATAAAACTAATGACTGTGTATGACGTAACATGAAATTTTCTAAAGACGCAGTTATCTGCTCCTCAAAATATGCTCTTGAAACTAAAATCTGCTTCAATGATACTTCACATTTTTTGCGGCAGTAAAATAAACTTTGTTATTTTAGGAACCATCGCTAAACCAAATTTTGTTTTCCACAATTAATTACTGGCCATAAATTCTTCTGTATGTTTTTAAATTTAAATTTTCTTTTAGAAATTCGCTTTATTTTTGTTACATCTCATCATCATCATCTTCATAAGCCCACTTGTGTCCACTGCTGAACAAACGCCTTTCGTAATCTGTTCCACTCGTAACGGTGCTGTGCTGACTGCATCCAGTTTGATGCGTTTTATCTTGTTGGCGGGCGTCCCCTACTTCTGTAGGCCTCATTTCGCGGTCTCTATTCAAAGATTCTTCTGGTCCATTGATTATCTGACATCCTTGCTATGTGCCCAGCCCAGTTCCATTTCAATGTAGTGATTCTTCTTACGGCATCTGCAACACCGGACCTTCTCCTTATTTCATTATTTGACATTCGGTCTCCAAGGCCTCTCCAGAGCACGCTGCGTTACTTGTATTTGGTTTACTGTCTTCTTGGTTAAAGTAAGTGTCTCGCGCCATTGGCAAAACGCACTGATGAAATGCTTTTCTTTTTAAGCTTATGGAAATTCCCGATTTAAACACATCTTTAAAATGCCGCCCTTGCCAGACCCAATCATCTTTGAATCTCGGTTGTTTTATTGTCTCGATCTATACGGGGTTCATGACCGAGATATTTGTATGAAGTGCCCTGTTCAATTTCGCCGCCTACCATGGGAATTTTTCTACTTGCCACAAGATTGGTCATAAATTGAGTCGAAGTATTTATCCTGAATCGAGCCACTCTTAAGCTTTGCCGAAGCCTACAATATTTGCGTGGCTTTATCAATGCTGTCTGATATTGAAACAATATCATCTGCAAATTTCAAATGATTCAGATCCTCCCCATTTATGTTTACTCCATGTTGTTCCAGTATATTTGTTTACACACGTATTCCAGCAAAGTTGTAAAAAGCTTTGGCGATATAGGGTCACCTTGCCTGGCACCGCGTCTTATTTTAAGCTTGTTTGTATCTTCATGGACTCTTACACATGGAGTTGCTGTTTCGTAGATATTCTTAACTATTGCGGTGTATCGATGTTCAATTCCACAATGAGCCAGAGCTTGAAACATTTGGTGTTGGTCTATGGTATCGAACGCCTTTTCGTAGTCTACGAATATAGGTATAAGTGGCTTAATTCCACACATTTCTCTATTAGAGTTTTAATGAGCTACAAGTGATCGTTTGTGCCATAACCCCGACGAAATCCAGTCTGCTTGCGCGGCTGATAACTAACCAATTTATTTGTAAGCCTCTTTGTTATGATTTTCATGAATAGCTTGTAAAATGGGATAAAAGGCTCATTCTTATGCATGAGAATAATCACCGCCTTGTACCAGTGAGAGGGAGTTGTACCCTTCAGAAGACATGCGTTAAGGAGTTTTTGAAGTATGCGTATTAAAGCATCGCCTCCTTCTTTAATTGATTCGATAACTATATCATCGTCTCCTGGTGATTTATTATTTTTCATTTTGGAGAGAGAAGCTCTTATTTCACTATCTGTTATTTCAGGGACATCTTCGGATGTTACATCTGCTATGGTTAGCAGATCTACGATAAAAGCTCTTGTTCAGATAGTGCATGACATAGTCGAGGGCCTTGAGAAGGGAGAACATGTAGATTTAATTCTGTGTGACTTGAGTAAGGCCTTCGACTGCGTCTCGCATAGCCTTCTTATCGAAAAACTCTATCGCTATGGCGTCAGAGGGCGACCCCTGCAGTTGTTGCAATCTTATCTCTCTTCAAGAGCTCAGTGTGTCTCCCTTGGGGATGACGTTTCGAGTTATGCTGCGGTGAACAGTGGGGTACCCCAAGGATCAGTTCTTGGGCCCTTGCTGTTCGTTATATATATTAATGACCTTTTCTCATTTCTCTCTCCACACAAGTGCATATGTTTTGCAGACGATGCATCTTTGTTATGTAGTAGCAAAAATATTGAAGATTTAAAAAATAGTAGTAGAGGGCTAGCTCAAAGAGCTGACATTTGGTTTTCGCAAAATTGTTTGAAGTTAAACGCAAGTAAGACTCAAGAACTAGTATTTTCAACAAGTCGTGACATCGTTGAGCGGAAAAGCGCTAAGGTATTGGGCTTGACACTCGACGATACTCTGAGCTGGGCTTCACACGTGGTTTCACTACGTAGTAAGTTGTCATCGGCTATATTTGTCATTAGAAGGTTAAAGTCGACCCTAAATCGGCAATCTATTCTGAATGTCTATTTTTCGCTATTCCATGTACATATTTCCTATGGAATTGTTCTGTGGGGAAACTCGCCCAACTCGTTGCATATTTTTAGACTGCAGAAAAGAGCTATTCGTATAATTGTAGGGGCTAGTCATCGTGACCATTGCAGGCCACATTTTGTTGATACGAAAGTGCTGACCCTTCCGGCGTTGTATATTTTTTACCAATTACTTCAAATTCATGAAAACAAGAGAGATTTGTTGCTTAATTCGGATATACATCGCTATGATACAAGATCTGCTGATTTAATTAGGTCTAGTAGATATAGGCTGAGCAAATCTTTGAAGAACTCTTTGAATATTAATCTGTATAATGTATTACCAACACCTGTAAAAAATCTTAATGGCAAAATATTTAAAATTGTTATTAAAAGATTCCTGGCAGTGCAGGCTTTCTACACAATATCAGAATATTTTGATGTCGTAAATCCCCAAACTTATTTTGAACTTTAATTAATGTTCGTTTCCTTTTTTGTTTTATTGCCTTATATGTAGTGTATTGACTTGGGTATATTTACTAAAAATCTGTGTTATGCTCCTACAGTGAGCTTTATATGTTATTTTAATTATGGTAGAGTTTTAGTACGTTTTACTCTCTAAGTAGGTACATCATATATATCTGACTTGCTGCAATTGTAAAATTTTGTACAAAATGTGGTCAAATAAACGTTATGTTATGTTATGTTATGTTATGTTAAAATTTCAAAAATCTTAGGAACTACCAAAATATTTTCTGGTGAACGAGCACCATGTTTTGTATTTATTTTTATACTTCTATTTTCTCGTTGGACCGACGACCTAAAAAGGATGGCAAACAACTAGATCCAACCATGTCAAAATACACGACGATGGAGAGCCATAAAGAGGGTCTATGTCCAGCAGTGGACTTCGAGGGCTGATTGATGATAACGATTTTCTCGAAAGTTTTTTAGAAAATAATTTATAGTTCTTAGCTTCTAATTCTTCTCAGGACACGTTTTAATTGTTTTTCGCGCTCCCATATTATTTTCTTTTAAACCTAATAACCAATTATAAATTAATAAGTCCAGTTCATATTATCCTCCCATCCCCCCTTCTATATCTATAGCTCTGACTATTTAAACATCGATAAAATGTTGTCTTATCACTAGATACTATGTTATCATAGTTTCTATTATAATCATCTTCAAGCGATTGTTCGATAAGTCTTACCTTCAACATTAATTTACTTTTTAAATTTCTATTCAAAACTTATTTCGAGTTTCAAAGTAACTTTACGAATTGGCTAATGAGAGTCTTCAATTTTAAGTGATTTTTCTTGGTTCTTTGCTGCATTTGGTCTACGAGTTCTAGGGCAATTTTCATATAGTCCCCTTTCTTTGAAGGGTTTTACAATTCTAGAAATAACTGTCTGAATAATTGGCCTCTTGTACTATTATTTATGATATTTTGTCGTCCGTAATTGCAATGTGTCTATGTAAATTTTGAGACCCTAGAGATGCACATCTGTGGAAACAAATACTCCCAATTAGTCAAGATGAGACGTACCTAATTTACTTTAAAATATTACTATCCATTTCAACACACTTAAAATAGCTACTGCTTAATTTGAGCGCATTCTTCCGTACCTGAACCTATTTTAGATTACATCTTCAATGGAAAAGAGAGCATTAAGTCATAAATAAAGTAGCCGGTACTCGTAAAATAAAGATATGGTACTGTAATTACTCCGCAAGATTATTAACATTAATAAGAGAGGGAGTGCCCCATATTTTAGTTATCTTTACTTGCGTAGAAAGATAAGTGGCGGTACGTATACAGTGGTTTGAAGTATGAGGTAATGGTAAAAATTTACATTCAAGATCAATTATTGGAACTTGAGGTGTGTATATACTTATTGAATTTCGAAATGCTAAATATAATTAAGGCCAACGGCACAATAGAAAATGTTAAAGTATTATGTAGATACTCCAAACACCTGCTACATTTTTTTTTATTGAAACACAGCTGTTTTATCTATTAATAATTCTTTATTATTAATCAATTGCATGCAGCATATGTGTTAACGTTTTCTTTAAATCATTTCACTATGAGCTATTGTCAGTTTATAGAGCAAAAACTTGTGAAGTGAAACTTCTTTAGCAAGGGTAAAGTAAGAAAAATGCTTATCAAAGTGAAACGCTTTTCAAAGTGAAACGCCCCTTTAATTGAGCATGTTCCAGCATAGCTAGAGGGTTGAAATTTTCAGGACATGTAGCCGGGGTAAAATGAGGATCCTGAACGAAAACTGGACCCCGCACCCCCTCCCGTTCGGCCAGAAGAGGGGGGAGACGGGAAAACTAAAATAATTAATTTCGGGAGAACGGGAAGGGCTACGGGGTCGAAATTTTTATGGTAGATGCGCCTCATGGGGGCTACATTTGAGCATATCGGAGCTCTAATATAAGGGGGTTTTGTAAAAAAAGCCGTATGTGCCGATATCTCTGCAACAGAACCTAGGATCGAAAATCTGACAAGCGATGACTCCGTTGCACGGGATCATCAGTGGGGGCACCCCCCCACCTCTCTTGAAAAAAATGGGGAAAAAATTGGGAAAACGTAAAAAAAAAGATTATAAATCAAAATAAGAAAAGAAATATAAAATAAATAAAGGGTTGTTCGTAAAGTTAATAAAAGTATTATAAAACCAAATATGAATAAAAATAATAAAAAAGAAACATTTGTTCGGAAAGTTAATAAAAGTATTACAAAACGATATAAAGAAAAAAGAATAGAGAAACGCGGTTTTCGACCAAAAGGGAAAAAAAGTGCGAATAAAATTCAAAAATGCTTAAAAGGAAAAAAAAGAAACTAGAAAATGTTGGCAGAATATTGAAATTTCAAGTTCAGTTTCAGTTTCTAGATCTTTCATTATTTTTTTGATTATCACTCGAATAAAGCAGTTCGAGTAAAATTCAAAAACCATGGAAAAGGGACAAGTAAAGATGTCAATAGAAGGATCTGAACAAATGCTTTTTCCAAATTTTTTGAGTTGAATCGTGATTAAAACCATCATGATTATTGGAATTCGTTTCCTGCTGCTTTGGTTAGTTTGAGTAATTTATACCTCTTTGAACGTGCCTCAATTTCATTCAAACATCTTTGTTCGAGTGAGATTCAAAAAAAAGGTTAAGACGTAATTAAAAAGAAAATCCAGTAATCTGGACTTAAAATTTCAGTGTGCTTCCAGGACCAATATTCCTCGAATTCCTTTCGTATCGATATTTTCATTTATCACTTTTTTAAACGGTTCCAAATTTTACTTGAACTGCTCTGGAAACTTAAATCAACTTTTATTTTTAAACTGTATTATGTTGTTTACTCGATAACTAGGCATTTATTTTAGCTATTATTTACTATCCCTAATAAATAAGTTAAACTCCACTAATTATTATGAATTCATTATTTATTAAATAGGTAAAACAGAAAGAAACATATGATACTTAAAAAAATTAAAACTATAATTCTTGCTTTTGGTTTGCCGTTTACTCTAACTGAGAAGGTTCAGAGTGAGAATTAGGGGCTGTTGGATGGTTGTGACTGTTGTGCGTGAGAATGAGGAAATCCTGGGGATGCCTGAGAGTAAGATTGGGGAGAGGGCGAAAGTCCTACGCATTGCGATTGGTTGCGATTGGGAAGAAGGAAAAAATCCTGATGGTTGCTGAGGGTGAGAATGGGGAGAAGACGGATATCTTGGAGATGCATGAGAGTGAGAATGTGGAGAGGGCGGAAATCCTGGATATAATTGAGATTGTTGAGAGTTAAAAGTTATTGGTTCTTGCTCGTATAGGCTTCGGATGTTCCTTCGTTTGACCACGACATGTTGTCACTTGAAAAGCTAAATATCTACTGAATTAAAATTCTACCGGCCAAGACATCGCGCCGTGTGTATAGGCATGCCAATTCACTACTTGCGCGGCGCGTTTGCTTTGAAGTGTGCAAAGTTTACCGCTAATTGGCGGGACCCGGCACGCCGCGTGAAATTCGACACGTCGACCCAATCACACGTCATGTGGTGCAACAGTTTACACTCCAGTGTGATACTCAACACGCCGTGAAATGGCGCCTGTAAACTTTGCACACTTCAAAACAAACGCGCCGAGCGCGGATTGAACTGGCATGCCTATACAATCAACATTTTAATTCAGTAGATATTTAGCTCTTCAAGTGACAACATGTCGTGGTCAAAGGAAGGAAGATCCGAAGCCTACAAGCAAGGATTCTCAACAATCTCGAGTCTCTCTAGGATTCCCGCCTTCTCCCTCATTTTCAAATATCTCCAGGATTTCCGCCTTCTCTCCACGCTAATTCGCAACCGTCCCCAGAATTTTCACCATCTCTCCATTCTCACTCTCATCCATCCCCAAGATCCACCTTCTCCACATTCTCATCCTCAGCAACTTTCAGGATTTATTCCTTCTTCCCAATCGCAACCTCAGCCATCCCTAAGGCTTTTGCCCCCTCCCCAGTCTCCTCACTCTCATGTATTCCCAGGATTTCCTCATTCATACTCACAACAGTCACAACCATCCAAAGGATTTTCGTCTGCCCCTAATTTTCACTCTAAACCTTCCTCAGAAGGTTTGCCTTCTCCCCATTCTATCTCTCACTAAGAGTTAACGTTAGAGTAAACGGCAAGCGAAAAGCAAGAATTATAGTTTTAGTTTTATTAAGTGCTTCCTTCTGTTTTTTGCAAAAAAAATTAAGAGTTGTTTCGGGCCTATGTAACGCTGACCCAAACATGTATCAGACCTGTGCAAAGCTGTCTCAGACCTGTCTAAAGCTGGCATTTGCTGATATTTGGTGGCGCATGCAGAAAAGAGCGACGTGTTCTCGGATTTCTTAGATTAAAAAAGGTTGTTTTTCGAATGATGTCCATCATAACCAAATTTCCAATACTACTTTTCTTCACTGCTTCTGAAGGCTTAGCCTAAGTATAATGTATTAGTCCAGTTGTTCTCTTTCGGTAGCATTATTTTTACCCATTGTTCTTTCATGTCAGACATTACTTGTTTTTCTTTAATTCTTATTGGTTTGTAGCAGCAGGTTGTGGAAGTCTTGCTTCACGCCTGTTTTGACTGATATGCGGATAATTTCTAGCTCCATATTTTATTGACTATTGCTGGCTAGTACTAGTATCTGTTCTGCTATTGATAAACACTTCTTCGACTGTCCATGTTCTATTATTCCTTAAAGATACCAAATCTTACAATTTGGCATCATTGCGCATTACTTCACACTGTAAAGCAAAATTTCGGGTTTTACATATTAAATATTTTAAGGCATACCAACAATGCTTCCCCACTCTTCAATACTACAAGGCTGTTTGCGCATGCATTATTGCGTAGGTAAAAATCTTTATATTTGACAATATTGTGAATTGCTTTTGGCAAGGTTTTCATATTGATTGAACAAATTGGTTATTACTCCACCACCAAAGATATTTTCTTCGATCGGACGTCTCCCGTTTATCAATTTATGCAAAACTTTCCATTCATAAGCGTTATATTGGATTGCTATACAATTTTCCCACGAGCGCATTCGGATGATAAGCCTCTTTTCTGACGGCTACCATTTTTACAACTTTTGCGATTACGGACTTTACGCATTGAAATAGTGGTTTTGTCTCTTTGTTATGTGTTCATAAACCAGTGGGTTTGACCATCCGAGTGCCCGCTTTTAAAAATGCAAAGAACTGGTAATGCGGGTTTTAAAGCCTCCTTACTATACGGCCTACATCTGGAATCGCCTGTTATTCATATACAGACGCCATCAAAATGTATTTTCCCGATTCTGGTACTTGGTTTATCAGATACCTTAGGTCAAGAAAAAAATCTCAAGATAATTTTTCGCCAGATTGCTTTCACGAAATGTTTACCAAATTATATATTATAAGCCCTTTCAGTTTCTTTCTTTGGGATTCTTCACTTGCATTGGAAGATTAGGGTGAAAAATGGGTGTTTTCTATCTCTCGGCACCTCTAAGCATATTATTCTATAACATTATATTTAGATTTAAATAATATACTATAAGGAGTAACAAAAACTGCCTGAGAGTGCACTGTTCCTAGTTATAATGTTTATCGATGAAGAGAATGAAACTGCACAAGATATTCCTCTCCAAAGTTTAAACTAGCCTCCTTCCTACAAGCTACGTACTACATGTCACACAAAAGCAAAGCTTTCTTGTCAATATTTGAAACACTTACCTAATTACTTCCCCATATTAGCTAATTAACGTCACTCACTGATTAACTGCATGTCGAGGCTCCACCCACTCTAGGTAGGTACATTCGACGAGGCCACAAAAAAAAACAGTCCAAGTTTTTCACATTTATTTATTCTTCAGCATACTTCCGCACACTATATTCAGGAAACGAATGCTGGTCCATTAAGGACTCATCAGCGATGCGCCGACGACAACAGCATATAACATCAGTGAGCTACTACGGGAAATGCTAGATGATCTGTTTGGTGAAAAAGAAGAAATTATTAAACCGAACCATTTATTGAAAACCGAGAAAAGCACAAATTTTGGAAATGAAAATAAATGATAAGGAATTGTGAGAAGAAGTAAAACTAATGGGCAGCACTTGATAAACTACTAAGTCACATTAGAATCTGTGGTGATCTGTGGTGTTCGGTATATGTGAAATGTATAATTCCAGCCTCGGCGGATGGCACACAAAATTGGATAGTCAGGATAAGATAACTTGTAATTGAAGGTTAAGGGACCTAAAATCCACTGTTTGAATTCATGAATATGAAATTGTCTGTAGCGATGTTCTTGTGGACATTCTAAAAGAGTATCTAGCTTTTTGTACTTGTTACCATCCTATCGCTTAAGATATCTTCAATAAACATAAACCTAATATTTATCAATCAATTAAGGACATTTTCATCGTGGGCGATACGACCTGGTAACTGGCCTTAAACAAAACAACATTGAACTCTTTGTATATTGATTACTCATCGAAAAATATTGCATTCGGATGTCGATCCAAAACGTTAACGCCTTAGTTTTATCCCACGTTGCGCTGTTTTCGATATGCAAAAATACGAGTAAGGTGTAGTTGCAATTATAGTAATTGGGTGGGCAATTTATCATTGAGCAAACAAGTGTTTATAGAAAGTGAAACTGAAATAGCTATTAATAAAATGTTTAATTGCTGGAACAATATTTGATTAAAAAATGCAAAATTGTAGGATAAGTTTGTTTCAACGTTCATATACATAATGTATTATATAACAAGGAATATGAATATAGACGAAAATTTTCTGACTTCGCTTTGACAATGACAGCATACCTGAAAACTTGTACGAAATGCTTTATGATATCGACGATGAGTCAAAATGAAAGAGGAGAATCATAATTAATATTAATTTCAAGAGTCATATTTGAGGTGAAAGTTTAATAAATAATACAATGCATACAAGAACTACTTACACACTTGGTTGTTGTTTTTTAGCCATTGCTTCGTTAGAAAATGACACTCAACAAATGTCAACTAAAAGTCACTCGGTTTATAGGAATATAACCAACACCACCATGCCTCAAAACTGATTAATTTTTATTTCTAAATAGTTTAATTTTTTTTTTAATAATTGTGCAGAGTTATCAGGCACGTCAGGTTACTTTACACTAGAGCAACTTTGAGCAAAGAAACATTTCCATACATTTTCACTTGCCTGTTTGCTTTGACTGGAATAGTATAATTAACTATTAACTGAGGAGCGTGTTAACTTTGGAATCAAATTACTTGACATAGCCAATAAAACCAAAAGAATTAAACATAAATTGGTAAAGCTTCAGTTATTCGTCATTCACTTTTGGCTATTTATGACCGAGTGTGAAGGAATTTTTGACAAAAAAACTTCCCTGGGTATTTATTTTTATTTTTAAACGAAAAGCTAATTACAAATCTACGTATGAAAGTTCGGAAACACTAAAAATTTCACAAATTTTTCCGATTTTTTCGGCTCATTAATTTGAGAGATTACGTCACCTCGTCTTATTTTCCAGCACCTTCTTAGGTTTTGTCATTGCTCGAATGACTGCGCCTGCTTCATTCACTTCAACGATGATTCAAAATATTTCACCTTAAGTGAAAATGACGTATTCACCGACTTCTTTCTTTAGAAGTATTGAATTCAAAGGATTCTCTTTGGTTCAATTGTAATCATCTTCTCTGCCGCTAAAGCTTTTTGATCCCAGGCCTAGCGAGTTATCACAAAATGGCCCCTTCTTCTTCATCATTGATAGCATTATATCGTCCCTTTTTTGACACTTTCGTATTTTCATTTCTGGTCTTTGTTCCATCAGATGAGCCTGCAACGAAATCTTCTTTCCTCGTGTTGTTTTCTACATCGTCAACATTTACACTTTGACCTGGGACAACATTCAATGCTCTCCTTCGCTGCCCCAAACTCCGAGGTCTCAAAACATCTACCTACTTCTTTTTCAGAAATATCTTAAAACTGTCCTTAAGGAATTCTGTGTCAACTTTCTTATCTTGGAAACTTTTAAAAGCTCCTCAAGGACAACAGGATAAATGTCACTTACTTTTACAAAATCCAGATTCGGCTCGATTCCATCCATTAGCTTGTTATAATAAAGTGGGAAAATGTTGTTTCTCCAATGACGTTTGTTAAGACAATATTTTAGGTTCAATCTCAAAACTGCCATTATTTTAAAAACGGAATACAAAAATCTAAAAATTAAAATTAATGACAATTTACGATTTATTTTTAATGTTATAACAGCTACAAATAAGTAGAAAGCCTGGATTTGGTGACAAAATGAGACATGAGACTAGATGATTCAATATAATATCTATTTCCGTGGAATTCAATCAGCATTATAATGTCAGAAAAGGATTAATCGATCTTGAAAACTGAAATGAATTTATACTTGTTTACATGAATGTTTGAATTCGAAAGGCGTATTCACATCGAACTGAATACTCTGCTGTAAAACGTACTAATTATGTACCCCTATGATGAAGCCATAAATAAAGAATACTTTTTTCTTCTTTTGCAGGTTTATGCGAGGTAGAGAATGGAGCATCAAATATAATTGTAGATATAGAAGAAAGCAGAGGTTCCTGTAAGTATAATTTATTTTCAGTTGAAAATGGAAAAATATCATTTCATTACATCTAAATAACTTTCTAAATATTCAGCAATGTGATCGAAGAGAAGGGGGTTTTAACATAGTCTATTCAATAATGACATTTAATTGTAACAGTCTGATTTTGTCACTATCCACTATAAAATATAATACATTTTATTTTATCTGCTGCATTTAGCATCAAAAGATATCTATATTTTGTGGTAAGAATTATTGAGTATTAACCTCTTCGGTTAATTAATTATAAATTAATTTATTTGATTTGTTGTCAATAAGTTTAGTGGACTTCCAGTTGCAGCATTTATTCATATTAATTAGATATACATACAATTAATACATAATGCTTATTAGCTTTTATAACACTATTGTTGCAGTGAGAGACTATACCGATCATCATTTTTCTTATGTTGTCCTCCAGCACTTTGTGACTGTATTATTTTTTTTGAGTGGATAATCTGTTGGCTCGCTTATAGGTTTATCAAACCACTAAAATAGGAATAATCATGATATTAGATTAACTTTGATTAGTTATTTTATAATGATTATGTTGAATTGCAGTTATATATTTAAGAACTGAGTTAATAATCTACCTTTGATCCTCGTTAGATTGGTCAAATTCATATACCACTTTCGGTTTGAATATTTCACTTCTAATCTCAGGCTGATATGGCTTTGACTTGTTGGGTCACTGACTTGCTTTGAGATACTGCTGCTGCTTTATTATTTACCTGTTAATTAGTTAGATATTAAATGTTTCATTCTCTTCAATAATTAAAAAACTAGTGCCTGTCACTTATTTTCTCCTAAGACTTGTTTATCTCTGCATAGATTGCTCATTGTCGCTTCTTCTCATAGTGCTCTAGGGATTTAAGGCGTATCCGTCACATATTCCCCGTGGTTTTCTCTTATTTTTCTTTAATTTTCTCCCAAACGTCAATGTTTGTTGTCCTTTCTTATGTTTTAGTGGATTTTGAGGTTATTTTGTAGTTCCACCTTCTTACCGACAGTTGTGGACTTTGATATTTCTGATTTCTACTTTATATTTAGGTATCTTTTCATGTGGTATGATATAAGTTTTGTAATATTCGATTGGTAGCCTTGAATATTAGTAATGGGCTCTTTTCACTTAATTATTGCTGTCGATTGGGATATTTACAGATTTATTTATTTTGTTTAGGAATATTTCTTATTATATTATTAAAAAAAATTATTTTAGCTCATTAGTTGTTGCTTCCGCAGTCGGTCTGCAATGATTAGTTCTCGTTTATTATCTTAGAAGTATTCCTCGTATCGACTATTTCTTCATTTCGATAGGCGCTCTTGGCACTACGATTTTTTTTCTTTTTTCCTTCTAAATTCCTTAGAAGTTGCAAATGCAAATTGATTAAAACCGATGATCTTATTCTTCCAGAAATACCTACTGGGAAGTGAGGAAGTGTTTTGCTGAAATGTAGATGTAGGTGACTCAACCTTTTAGTATTTCCTGTTATACTACCCGTCTGGGAATCTTGAGATTGTCCCTAATTTGCGTTTGACACAACCGGTTTATCGGAATATTCCTACTCCACAAGAGGCTTTCCGAGTTTACCTTATAAAATTGAGGCAGTTGATCCTCCAGGCAACCTCCAACTCGAGAGAGGGTTTTACTCCAGGGGCTAGAAGCCATTACAGGTTTCACTACAGGGTTCCACCTTTGGGCTCCCTTCCACCTTTTGGGCGGAGGACTCTCATTCTCGAGCAGGTGACTTTCACTTCAGCTGTGGAGCTTGCAGCCTTCTCAGCAGCAGACCTTCGGATCTAACGTGGTATCGTTCCGATTATCGAACTGTCTTCTCAGTTTTTTCGCTCTTTGTCACTTTTTCGGCGCTAAAACGACCTTAATTAACCCCTTTTTAAAATTATACACAATGGCACAATACCGGCAAGTGGTACGTGTCCAGAAAACTTCATCAAAATTGAACGATTTTTTCCACAGATATTTTCAAAAATCACATATTTGACGTAAACACTCGCAAACGGAAAATTTGCTCGCCAGAAGCAATTTACCATCAGCAGTCCCCAAGGGTTACCTAAAAACGTGCCGTTTGCGAGAAAATAAGAATGATGCAAATGGTTTATGGTAAATGATATCGCATCGCTGACTGTTTTACTCTCTGGCTTGGCTGAAGTCACGCGACTTTATCCGAATGACCGTCACATATCCGAAGATGCCTGAAGAAATATTCGCATCAAAAATGCATATAAACATGGAATTTAGCGGCCTCGTTTTCAAAATATTAAAGTTAAAAAAAATATTTTCTTAAGAGATTAGGGAATTGCGTTGAAGGGTTTTATATCATGTAGATTAGTATTGCGCAAAGTGGCATTTTCCGATTGAAAAACGATTTATTTATTTCGGCAACATCTAATTTAGGTTATTTTGAGAAAAAATTATATGCCACTCTCTTTTGGTTGTTATGATATACCTATTTTTTATTTCTTGACTAAAACTGCACAAACACCTGCCGCTTGTCCCTTTTTGTAATATAGACAGTTTTTTGATAAAAACGGAAAAATTTGTAACTGTGCAACTAATTTTATTTGGCTGAATTTCTATGAAATCTGGCGTATGTAATTAAACCCTCTTTATAGAGTAATCATCTCTTAATGATCGCGCTAAGACGTAATAATTATAATTCGGTAATTACCATACAACTGGAATAAAGTAAATTTACTAGTTTATTAAACACCTATTGGAAAATGTCAAGGTTATAGTATTTATGAGGTTTAATTAAATGTGAACCAGTTTAAATCATTGTCTTCATTTGCTACACTCCATGAAAGGAAAAATTAAATTTAATGTACAAATTACGACTTCTTTTCTGCGTTTTTATCCACGGCAACAATATACCATAATCATCATCATCATTAGCACCTATATAACACTTTACACGATTGTTTTCAGATGATTTGAAAAGTGCGGAAGCTTTTGTCTCAGAAGGAATGTTTCTCAAATAAAATAAGTATTTCAGTAATGTTTGTGTATTCAGGGATTCTTTCAAATTCATATTTTCTATATTATTTTGTATGATTTTTTATAATTATTCTCTTAAATCTTCAAGTAGAACAAGACTGGTAACGTTATCACCGAGAGTACTCTCGCTCTAAAATGTCCGAATTTAATCAGTTTCAGAATGTAATTCTTTTCTAAGTTTTCGTTTAAGTCATGGCCCCACGTTGGGCGCTAAATTGTTGCGCGTAAAACCCTTTTAAATGAGTTAGCAATAAAAAATATATATAAAATAGTATAAAATAAGATGTTACCTACCATTAAGTATGCGGCCAGCGTAAGATGTACGCCGCGAGTAGTCGGTGCACATGTTGCGCTGGCCCAACTTGCATTTATAGAGAACCATAAGTATCCCTTATGATTTGATAGCCCTTTAACATGATTAACTGACTGCACGAAAGAACGAGCTATACAAAAAGTACGGATATAGTGTGAAACAGATCTAGACTATCGCCTATATGTCACAAATACAGATTAGAAAGCAAATGTTTTAATTCGATTGTCCTCTAATTATTGAATAAATTAGTAAAACAATTTATTCAATAATCACAATGAATTTCTATTCTAAATAATATTTTCATATTTAATTATATAGATATATGTTGAGGTTCAATATTTGTTTTTTTTTTCAGCAATTAGTCAAGAAACGACCCCGAAAGAACTACCCATAGTGGGAGAGCCGAATGTAGATATTTTTTTAGAGCTTTCGTTTCCCAAGGGTCTTCCATTATTTTTTCTCAATGAGAAAAAGCTGCAGTTGATAGCTCCTATAGACAGAGATGAAAACAACTTATCTCACATAGTTTTTCAGGTAACTACACAGTTTTGTTAAGCAATTGAAAGTACTTATACCAGAATAGAATGGTGCTAATATTTGTCGAGCTTTCAATTCTAATTAATTGGATATTTAATAATTGATTTAATAGAACCTTACATTCTTAAGAAACGGGTCTATTTCAATAATTCATTTTATAGTTCTGATTGAAATAAAGCCGCACAATGCTAAGTAGTAAATTATTTTTATGCAATCGCATGTAATAGATGCGTTGCGGTTACGTGATCCTAAAAGTAAAACTGACAACAATATAATCAATAAACGAGACCACATTAACATTTAAAAAGCATGTAAACGTAAGTAATCGCCGTAAAAACGCAATGGCATTCGAAAGTGGTTTATTTTTATGCACCTATGTATGGCGGTATCAGAGCTACAGCTATAGTAGAAGTTGTTAAATGGCAATGGCGGAAATGCGCTTTTTAAGTATTTCAATAAACATTTATTTAGTGAATGCAGCTGCTTTCCAAACTAGTTAGTGAGAATAATATCGTTATTAATTTTTCACATCGCATGTTTAGCTAAAGACCTGAACTAAAAAAGGCAAAACCAGGTAGCCTTTTACAAATCCACTTTTTATTAATCTCTTAATTATAAATTCTGTTTAAATATAGCATTTATAGAGATATGTTAAAATTAGGTTCATTCGATTATTTTCTTTTTTTGAGTATATCTCCTACATAATAATAATCGTTAGGTCATGGTATAAAACGGAATTTTTTGGACCCTACAAATTTTATATATAAGCTTGGAATAAAGAACTATAATAATAAAGATTAGGGTAGGTTTGGACATGCGGCACATCCGACCAATTCAAATTGACCGCCTTAAGAGTGCACTAACAACGTCGGAAATATTTGGAATACGTTTGCTTACTAAGTAATAGGTCCCTTACGTATGTTTCTCATTTTTCTGGTGTAATGATGTTTACTTGTACTTCTTCGTTGACTGGTCTTTTTCTGTTTCTTAGTGTATTCCAAATTTTCCTCTGTCCTCCATATAGGTCATGTTCCATTTCGGCAGAGAATTTTTCCCCATATGTCTTCTTTATTTCTTTTATGTCATCATTCATTCCGTTTCTAGTCACTTTGTATCTTTCGCATTCTTCTGGCGTTCTTCTGTTTTTATATTTGATGTACGCTTCTTTTTTTTGCATTGCTAAAATTTTTACTTCGTCTGTAAACAATTCCTTTCTGTTTTTCTTTCCATTTGTGTTCAATTCCCTATTCCGAGTGCTTCTGTGGCACTTTGTATTATGTTCGTTTTAATCCTGTCCCACGTTTGCTCAGCATCTTCTTCTTCTACTATAGGGTTGGAGGCAATTTTTTCGTTTAATCTACTCTGGTATAATGTTTAAATATTCTTTAAGCTTTTAAATACAGAATGTAGAAGCTAAAGCTCACAGCTTATAATAATAGGTCAGTAAAACCAATATAAAACAAGTATGTAAATAAATTTTAATTCACTTTAAATTATGCAATAAAATTAAGAAAACATATATAAAATAAATTGTAACTTTTCTTTTAAACCTACTTTTTTATTCGTAATACAAAAAGTAATAAGCCAATGTATATAGAAGTTGTTAAATTACAATGGCGTAAATGCGCTTTTTATGTATTGCAATAAACTTTTATTTAATGAATGCAGCTGCTTTCTAAACTAGGTAGTAAAAATAATATCGCTATTAATTTTTGACGTATCATGTTAATAATTTTATTTTTATTTATTATGACATAATATGTCATTCTATGAGATTATTGCTACAATAGTAATAATCCTTAGAACATGGTATGCAGTGGAGTTTGTTGTTTGGTGTAACCAGTCTTAAGCGTTGGGTGCCATCTTATTTGCTAATTTCTTCTTAGGCGGTCCATATGCCAGGTTTACTCAGAGGATTAATTTTTTGTTAAAGGCGTGGGTCTATGTCTTGGCAGTTAAGATAGAGCGCCACTAATTTTTTTGACAAGAAATTTGTCAGTGTCAGTTTATTATTGATTCTTGAAAAGAGAGTCATAAAATTTGGAAAAATACCCTGTAAAAGAACGTTGAAAGTTTTTGATTACACAGATTAGTCATTATTTTTACTGCAATTTACCAAAATAAACCTAAAAATTACAAATAACTTATTTATTTAAAAATGTACTTACACCAACTCTTTCAGGACAATTAATCCTATCCCAATTCAGTTTGAGGTTATGGTTACGCTCTTAAACTAATAAGAAGATTCTCTTGTAAGGTATCTCACCGATATTACTAGAATAATAAATCAAAGCAACATATGATACTACTTGTTAAACGATGCCTTATAACCGTAATATTGCCCAAATCTTATTGTATAGCATAGCCAGTAAATATATGCAGATATAAATAAAATGATTATTAACCAAACTTAACCTTAATCAATATCGTGGCAGCGACAATAGCAGCAGACCAATAAACAGTCATTCAATAATACCAAATCAATAAAATAACCTGTGAGGTAAATGTGTACATATACAGTCCTTTTAAATATCTACAGGTGAACAAATTGAGCTCAAGTCCATTCCGATATCAAGGCGGCAAAGTAAATTAGTAAATTTCAGTTATGTGAAATAAATAACTGCCAACAATACAAATTAACTCAAATAGCTATTCGGACACTAGCCAAATGAATTATCTAACTAACTAACGATAAAATTAAGTATCTTTTTTAAAGGTAAGCTCGATAGGCATGATGGCTGGATCAATAAATGAAACGAGAATTAACGAAAATGTAAACGATAGACGTCAAACGGCCTACCGTTGTTGTATTATAAATTCATTAATTAAAATTATATATCACAATAAGAAACATACAATAATTAAGGCAAGTGACCTACTATCATTTGATTAAATATTCATTAATTTAAATGATATATGCCGGTTTCATTAATACATTCCGTACATGCAATTGGCACCTAGGGGTTGTTATCGGAAGTAATTGCACAAGTGCACCAAAATTACCGATAATTTTGCAT
>MU182012.1:812178-832222 GCA_016904865.1 Pissodes strobi | reverse complement strand
TACGATGCAATTATCGCTGTGCTCTTTCGGTTTCTACAGTGCAATTATCGCTGTAATTTTCCGAGAATTGCACTCCTCTAATGGGATTTTTTATACATGAGGGAAATATTCGGTCAAAGCAATCAACATTTGAACTTATATCCTTTAAACGCGCGAGTGCGAAAATGGTGTACGGAATGTAATTCGGTGCCAAATTCATGTACGTAATGTAGTAAATACCTCTGCAGTGTAAGTATGGTAAGTTCGGAAAGGATCAGAGGCGTCTTTTAAAGACAAGCGTCTTCAGACAGCTGTTTGTTTTAGCCGAATGTCAGCACTCGGCAATAATTTATCATTGGAGGGCAAGAATTTAAAAGAGTGCTATTCGCTTAACGTAGGGCCCTCGGCTCGCTTCGCTCCCTTCGGGGTGCAACCAAACAAAACTAACCCAAACTAACCCAAATTTTAAAAAGAAACAAACATAACCTAAAAAAGTCTTGCCACTGACGGGAATCGAGCCCGAAGCATCGTATCACAAGCACAGCATCTAACCACTTAGCCACCAGGCTTGGCGAAAGCAATTGACTGGACCGCAAAATTATGCTGCTTCATAAACTGTTATTACATTCCGTACCTGAATTTGGCACCGAATTACAATGCATACATGATTTTCGCACCAGCGCGTTGATTGGATGGAAGGTTTGACCAATAAAAATCCCCTAGGTGCCAAATAGCTGTACGGAAAATATACATGCATACCAGTAAGCTATACATATATAGTAATTAAGGTAAATGGCCTACAATAATTTGATTATACATTCATTATTAAAAATTGTATATACCGGTAAGCATATACGGTCGCCTAGCTACAACTTCATCAATCTAAATATTATATAACGGCATGAAATATACGGTAATTTAGACACTTAAACACATTAAAATCGATTTTGCTTGATTCTGGTCGAGTTGTACACACTGGCGCTCCCTGCGCAGTACGTCTTCACCATGAGGTTGTGTCACCCTGACAAAAAAAAGCCTCGGTACGGCTAACTGACGACGGGATTAGCTAGGTCAGCTTCTAACTCACAGAAGGAATTCTATCCCCTAGATGGGATTCTGTCCCACAGACGGAATTATGTCCTACGGAAGGATCCTTGGTAAATGATACATAACTTTAGCAATCTTACTCAATACTCAATACTTTATTCACGTCAATGCACAGGCTTACATACGTCAGCGAGAGTTACAATTTTTTTTTAAACTGCAAGGATACATATTAATAAATAATAAAATAATACATCAATAATCAAAACACATGTTTACATCACAAAGGATTAAAAGTTAAAAGCCAATAAACAAAATTTAAAAATTAAAACACCACTGTTCAGGACGGATCACTCACAGCCTGAATTAAGATATTCATCAAAGGAATAAAAAGCCCTGTTTATTAGATAACGTTTCACTGTGTTTAAAACTCTTAGCTCGTAGTGCTCTAACATAATCTGGTAAAACATTATAAAATTTTGTAACCTAGTAGCCTGGACCATCCTGATAGCTTCTTAGACGCCAATATGCGGGTACCAAATTGTGTCTTGAACGAGTGTTGTGGTCATGGACATCTTCATGAGCTCGAAACTGACCCTCATACTGCTTAACATACAACAGACACTCCAACACGTATAAACAAGGCACAGTCAGCAGACCAAGATCCACTTACACACTCCTGCAGTCATCTCTGTAACCCAAACCAGACATCCCTCTCACTGCCCTTCTTTGCAGACTACACACCCTGTGTACCTCGGCCGAGTGTCCCCATACAAGAATCGCATATGAGATATAGGTATAAAACACCGCAAAATATGCAGCTAGTAATACATATATCAGTTGAGACACACTCATATAGGTTTCGTAGCACATAAAGCCCCCTGCTGAGTTTCCTCGCAAGAGCATTAATATGTTTACCCCATTGCAGCTTTGGATCTAAAACCTCTCCCAGAAAGCGTACCTCTGAGGCATTCTCTACACCTGATCAGTATCTCATAGAGAATATTACCCGGCTTGTCTTGTCGGCATTCAGAAGCAGCCTGTTTGAGCAGAACCAGTTCTCAGCCCTCTCCTGTGCCGCCATCGACCCTCTCAATGAATCCTCATAAGTATCTGCAGCATGAGAAACCGTTGTACCATCAGCAAAGGGTGTGATTTTTGCGAGAGTCTCCCCTTTAGGAAGATCATTTATATATATTAAAATATCTTAAATAGATGTCGAACATACGTTTTAAAAAATGGGGTCACCACACTAGTTCATTACACAACGTTGATAGACAATATGGCCGATAACTTCAGAAAATATACATTCTACTTAATTTCCTTAATACTGCAACGACACAATCAGGTGGTAGTTTGACCTGAGAGTCAAAAATAGCAATGATAAATTCCGATACGGAAAGCGCCCTGCTCGCTTTGAGTGTTCAGGCGAGAAGAGCTTTCAATTTTCTCAAAAAATAATATATACCACCTCTGCCAAATGGCGCTTTAAACGGATATACCTGTCAAGCCGGATGGTATTCCGGAAGTAAGGCGTGAGAAGTAAGGTAGCACACAAATCGACCAGTAAAAGAAGAAAATCGCAATACTATTTAATAACATTTACAAGGTTATATTGGGCCACACAAATTTTGTATGTAAGCTTGGAATATAGATACGTTTTCTTTGGAGGTGCGACAAAAAAATAAAAAAATATCACTTCTTATTCTTCTGATTGGATGGGATCTCGAAATTCGAGATTTCTCGTCTCGTCTTGATTTCAAGACGAGATCGAGACAAGACTGCAAGAAATCGAGAAAAAAAACTTCGAGGCTTTTCGAAATCGAGATATTTTTTTTCGATTTCTCGATCTTGATATAAAAAAAAATTCTCCAGCCGGCTTAAGAAAAGAATCAAATTTTATTGCATGAATATTTTTTTTAATCATTGAAAATCAGTTGGAATCTTTGGTATTGCTAAAAAGTTTCATCAAAAGCAGCTTTTCTAGTAATGATCAGTTCATACTAGCTTTCATATTATACGAAAAAAAATACACATACCATATTGTGTATTTTTTGAAAGCGAAAAGCCAAAAATATAAACATGAAATCTTCAAATTTAGTTACAAACCATGATTTGTAAAATTAGATTTTATTGTAAGTGCAAAGGCGAGTTTACATTTCGTGCAATGCAATCCAAAAAATTGCAGGCACATTATAGCACGTGCAAATAATGTTGTTACACGAAGACGTAATTATTCATGTGCCAATGCCGCAGAATGACATTAATCAGCTGATTTGCGTTTACATTTCCAAACAAAACCTATTGTGCATTACATTCTTCTGAGACATATTGTATCAATTTTAAATTAATAATTTACTCCCAAAAACCAAAAACACAGAAGAGATAAATAAAGAAAATACAAAATATCTTTAATTTTAAGATGACACGATGACGGATGACGCGACGGGTATTTTTTGTTTATTTTTAAGTTGTTAATTATCATTTTAACCAAAAATGGCATGCAACGTGCAATAACATTAGCGCGTGTTCTAATTTGACGTCATGCAAAGAAATTTGCTTTAGCCGTTTGCAAAGTTTGAAAACGCGCATACTTACGGGCAGATTTAGCTTGCAGAGCATGTGCAATTTTGTAGTGTAAACAGGCTTTAATTTAATTGAAACTATAATAATATACTTGTCGTTGAATTTTTTGCCACTATTTATGACACGTAAATGAAGTTCAAATTTTTAATCTAATTTAATTGAGTTATCCACTTCAACTTCTCACCTTTTGTTTTATCAGATTAACACCACGTTGCATAACTCTATCTACATAAGAATAAAATCCATGAGGTTTTGCGGTAAGTTTGCTAGATTTCTATATCCAGTTAAAAACTGTGCATATAATTTTTCGATTTCTTTAAATTGATGTTAGGGTCGCGTATTTCTTTCTCTTGCTTAATCTCAAGGTTTTCAATTTTCTTTTAGATGCTGTTTTAAGGTAACTAATATTGTTGCATGTTTGGAATCATTCACGCTTATTTTATAAACCACAAAATGTTAAAATATAGGTTCAGTCGGCTTATTACAATAATTTACTAATATTGACATTGAGGTGAGGAACAAAAACTCTACTGAAAGAGAATTGTAATGGTTTATTTTGAATATTATTAAATTAAAATATATAATATTTTTGTATTTGTAAGTTAAATTGCATTAGGGATTTGAGTAGGTAAGACTGTAAAATTTTGATTTTGCTACAAATTCTGCTTACATCGGAAAAAATACCATCATACCGACGCGACGTGATCATAGAAAATGAAGACAGAACCATTGGCTTGAGATACAAGCTTGTAAAATCAAATAATTCTACAAGCTTTTATTCTGGTTCTTTACACACTACCAAATTAGCAGCAAGTCATAATCTCCGGTTTAGTGATAAGTTGAGTATTTATATTGGATGGCTTGCAAGATCCGGTTGTAAAAGCAGCTTTAAGAAAGTTCACTCTCGGCTGGTAGTGAATTTTGCCATGCCTATCAACACAGACTTTGCAAAATAGAATTAATTGCTCCCAAAACAATATTCAATTTGGCAGCCACAAGTTTTAAATGAAAAAGCACAACTTGCGGCCAAAGTTCATTTGAAGTGAGTTTGAACATGAGTTGAACCAATTTTACAACGAGTCATTTAATATGGGAAAGCTCAACCCCACAATTGAGCTTGAGCTGGGCAACTTAACTTCAGTGTTTTGCCATAAATTTGAAGATAATCGTGTAGGCTTTTCTTAGCTTTAAAGTATATCAAAGCATTTCTTTTGGTTGTTACGGATTTGTATCATAAAACGTGCCCTTTAATAAAAAAAAACGACATAAATAAATAAACCTTATTTTTAAAATAATTACTATGGAAACAAATGCATGGGCAATCATATACCATAGTATTTATTTGAATAATAGCAAAGTTGATCTTGCCTCTGACCCAACAAAATTCCCAAAGTACTGTTTTAAAACAAATCAAATGGTAGATGGTTTAATTTTAATTTCGGTACTTTATGTTCGTATGCAAATTGGAAAACTTCGATAAGTTGAATTAAGATGTGAAAGTATTGATTCGAATGGCTACGCTTTTGGTTTTCAATGTAAAAACCGCGGTATTTAAATTGTAACATACCACAAGCTCTCGCCGAGAATTTGCAAAAAGTACGCTGAATGAGGTGCCCATTGCGGTGAGACAGAGCTATATAATAAATATAGAATTTACCTACGAAGAACCTGCAAAAGCATACATAGAAAATATAATTGTATGACTGTTATTGCAAAATTATCACACGTTCGCAAAAATCACCGTGATTATTTATGATAAATTATGTTTAACCTACTTATACGCACCGTATTTGCATAATTGTTTGTTAAATAATAATAATAAAGCAAGTGTGATGTGGTAGATTAATAATAATTTGTTAAAGGTTATGGCGAATGGTTTTTTTCGCCCTCCGACAATCCTCATAAAATCATTGAACGTTGGATTGTTGATTGCCTTGTTTTCTCTCAAGTTTTTGCACCCAATGAAGAACTGTTTACTAATAATTAGGACATGTAGTATTTCCATATTTTCCTTTTTTAAATTTTTAGAATAAGAAAATTGGATGATCGCTATTTATATTTCGATTTATACGTTTAATTTTGAACATATAATATGTTATTTATTCGTTTATATGTTTCTATAGAAGTTTGAAATATATATTTGCCATTTATGTACGAACTTAGTTAATGAAAACATGCTCATATTAGTGCTACGCTTTCCACAACAAATATTTTTAAAGCTCACAATTTTGTTAATAATAGAACATGGTTAATTATTTTTTTTGCTTCACACGGGACGCAAGAAAAACATGAGGACATGTACATTCTCTAAAATTTTAATGTCGTTGTCTGACAAATTAATTACGATAATTATTTTCTAATATTTCTGTTAAAGTCTCATCTGTTGATCTCGCTAGCTCAAGCTCTATGCTACTATGGTTCTGACTAAATAGAATATTAAGTTTGTATTTAAAAAAATAAGATCAGAGCTTCATACATCTACTTACAAGACCGTTACACATAGAACGGAGGCGGGCCACTTGTCATATTCGATTCGATTATTCATCTCATGTATAAAAATATCCATAAAAAGTGAGATGTTTTTACCAAATTGGACATAATAAATGAAAATTTCTCAGTAGGTGAAGTGCAAAATTGAAAATTAACCTGCGATAACGTCAATGCCGAAAATTGAAATTTTTGACAAAGAAGAAAAGAAATATTTCCATAAGTGATTGTCACTGGATATTTGAATTTATTTCTATAAAATTATAATGAAAATATGTTTTATTTTTTTTATTCGGGGAATTTCCCACCGAATACCATTTGTGCATAAACATTGCTCAAAAAGTTCTAAGAACCAGAATTGATGTTCTACTTTGCAGTTTATGGTAACGGCAATTTTTTTTTTACAATCTTCCCGAGTGACATCTTACCATTATTTTGCACAAAGCGTGTATTTCTTTTTCAAAATGAAGTTAATGTATAATTCGCCTTGTGATGGTCTTTGTATCATCATCGATGTCTATTTCATTTCTTCTTATTTTTTTTTCTCGGTGACTTGATTATGCCACTTTTTTTCTCACGTCATAGAATAGAATATAATAGAATTGAAGGGAGTTGGCGCTGGTACCCGCCTCTCCAGCTTTAAACTATGCAGGTTTATTGTAGCACTCTGAACCATGCTTAGAGGAACTGATTCACTCTGAGCTTCCTAATCAGACTCCATGCAAATGGAGTACCGGCTTCTCCATGTACCTTGCAGGTCCTGGTTTGCTCTCTCGCCTTGCATACCTGAGCCTGCAGAGAGCCTCAGACTCGCACCACACGTATTTTGGAGTTTCCTCCTCCTTCTGACAAAACCTGCGACGTCTATTATCTGCCAATCCGATCTTTTCCATGTGTCTGTTCAATCCGCAGTGCCCCGTCAGCTGACCCACTAATATTCTTATCATCTTGCGACTCCTCTTAAATAGATCTAGCCGTGAATCTTGGGGAGCCGTGTTTTATGAACTGTTTAGCCTGTAGTTGCCCCGATGTTTGTAACCACCAGTCTAGAGATTTTATCTATCCAGCTTTTAACTGCTGTTCGTAAGACTCTTCCTGCTATCCCACAGGGTGGGGGGGGGGGGGGGGCGTCAGGTCCCAACGTACCCTTACTTGCGCCCAGTTTTGCAACTTTGTTGGCTTCTTCGTTGCCTTGATGGCCTTATGTCCCGGAACCCATGCAATGGTGAGCTTATTTTTACGACCGACCCCTTCAAGGACACTTATGCAGTCTTTAACTAGTCTAGATTTGACCTTGTGTGCACTAACTGCTTTTAAGGCGGCCTGACTGTCGGAGTATATGACTACCCTCCTTTTCTAGTGTTCAATTTCTCTATCTCCATGGTTGGAACACTGTGGCTTGACGGCCCATGTTTATCCAGATATTTGACCTTGGTTCGTGGACCACCCCTTTACTGGTCTTTATAGAGCCGTCGGTAAACCATGCGGTATACCGCTTTTATAGGAGGCTTCCCTCCCATTCTTCTCTGCCTACAAGTGCTACTGAGAAGGGTCTATCAAACCCATTCGTCTGATGGCATTTCGAAGAGATACTTGATCTCCTCGCTATCCTCTAGTTTCCAGCTTGTGGGCCTTTCCCATTTAATGATGGGCTTGTTGCCTTGCTTGAGCCGATATTGTACCATTTTTACGTTCCCCTGTATTAGGATATGTAATGGAGGTAGATTTAGCAGGCCTTTCAATGCTGCAGTTGGGTGGTTGTTCTCATCGCACCCGAGAAGCACAGACATGCCAGCTTTTGTACGCCTTCTGGTTGCCTGGTTGCACCTGTTTGCGTGGCCTTTATGTCTCAGGCTATTGAGCCATAGGTTAACATGGGCCTTACCACCATTTTGTACTTATTTGTGATGAGTGCCCTAACCAGCGCATCCTCTATATCCAGAAAGGTGACTAGTGCCAAGGGAGTGGCACGTCTATTGCCTTCATCAGGCATCTATTTAGATCGTCCAGGGCCAAATCTGTAAACTTTCCTGGTTGGTACGCATATTGACGCTCGTTAAGGGGTTTTGTTGAGAAAATGTTGTCGCGGATATACCGATCGACTAGTTTTTCCAGTACTTTAAGCAGTAATGAAATTAGACTTATTGGTCTGTATGACTTTGGCGTTTGGTCAGATCTCCTGCCTATTTTTTTGGCCAAAAGGCGACCTTTGCCCTTTGCCATACCGTTGGCGTGGGCGACACGCCAGCGGTATGCATGCTCTGAGTATCTTGCACATGTGTGACATTAGTATATACTGTCCTTTCTGCAACAGAACTGGGTAGATTCCATCTGGTCCGGGGGATTTATAAGGCTGAAATTCCCCTATTGCCCATTTAATTTTTTCAAATGTAACAATCTCGTTGGCCCTTCTCCAATCTGCTTTTCTGGCCTTGCATGCAAATGATTGATTACAAGTTTTTACAGTTTTTTACCCAGATTTGAGCCCCTATAGCAGACGTAGTTTTCTATTGTGTTTGGTTAATTTTTGAATCACAATTTTTCGAGAGTCTACTATTTTAACTGTTAGTTTCGCAAAATTTTTGTCCGGATGGACTAGAGAGAAATTATAATTTCGATTTATCGACAAATTATATTTTAAAATTTTTGGGCAAAAAATTTGTTGCATCTATACATTTACCTGCTGAATTCCAAATTAGTCCTCGAAATATATATTTTTAAAAGATTGGCTACAGTTTTTAACCCATGTTTGAGTTTCTATAAAAGACGTGAAAGATGTTAGAGTAGCTTGAATATATTAAGAGTTATAGAACCAATACTTCTCTATTTAAAAGTGGGAATCGTAGTTTTCTATTTATTTCGTTAATTTTTGAATCATGATTTTTCGAGGGTCTGCTGATTTAACCGATATATTCGTAAATTTTTTGTGAACAACTGGAAATCCGGACGGATTAGAGAAAAATTAATTAGACCAGGCAAATTTAAAAAAAAATTACGTTAAGTGTGAAGTTTTTGCGGACATTTATTTTTTTGTTGAAAACGATAGCTCTTTTATCATAGAATGCAAATCTAAAAATCCCAAAAAATCGGAAGTGAGCTAAAGCCACCATTTAAAAAAACATGGCCGCTCGCGTTATTTATTAAAATCTATTATTTCTATAATTACCAGTCCAATTTATGCACGTCCGATTAAATTCCGTGACACGCGGTACACGCCTGGCATTGGCACCCCCACTCCATGTTTATGAAATGGTAACTATAATGACACTTTTTCTAAAAGCCTTAAAAGCTTTAAAGATGATGCTTCCATTTTTCTACGCTGTAGGTCATTTCCAGCGTATTTTTTAAGTACCTTGTATAAGGATATTTTTTATTACGCATGCACCATAATCAACGATTATCGCAAGCGACAGCGTGCTTAAATAGTTATTTGTGTATTTAGAGCGCAAAGTAACGGATTGCCGCTTGAGAAAGAATGTTACTGCGCGACGCGTAACGGAGCGCAGTAATCTTTCGAAAACGGCAATCTTACTTTGAGCTCGAAAAACACACAGAACTTTTTCTACAGCCGCATTTTTTAAAATTAAATGCACATTTTTCTCTATACTTATTCTGAAATTTGCAAATGACTGTCAGTTTTGACATATTATATTCGGGCTTTGGGCATATTTAGAACAGGAGTGCCAGCAAAACTGTAACAAACGCATGACTGTCATTTATTTATCTTCAGTTTCCATGACCATTCATAGCACACTCGACGGAAAAAGTGAGAATTTTCTTTTTCATATTCGCGCTGCAGCGCAAAATAGGTATCCACGGCATTCGTCGATTTTGCGATTTCATTTGAATTTAGTAATTCGTTATTTTGCGCGCGGCTGTAGAAAAATTATGTTTATGATGCGCCTACTTTTTTAAAGGTTGCTATGGAAACATTTGATCTACCTTTTTTATCTAGATATTTACCTGCCGTTTAAAGTACTATATGTCAAAATGAAGGAACACATTTAAAAACAACATTGATTCTAAATAGTAACTACGTAAGTCAAAAAAGTAAAACATTTTTGAGAATTTAATGCATTCGTAATAAAAAAATAGCGTATCATATACGTGTATAAGAGGCCTTTAAAGCCCTTGCGACCTACAAAACACTACGCTGCCCGTCGTGTTTTGAAATATGCCGCGCGTGCTTTAAAGGCCCTCTTATACACTTATATCATAATATACAATTACGATATGCCGCCGGCGCCGCGCCGCACTCACAAACTATGGTCGGGTACTTCAAATGACATGTGCATATGAGTAGAGCAGATCTAGTGAGATCAATGAAGACCTCGGGTGGACTAACTCACGGAAGGGGAGTAACTAAGATCTCGATAACAAAACGGACGCTTACTATACCATACAACACCGAAGCATGATATGCTCTGGAGCGGTTTTTCCCCCAAAATCTCCCCTAACGTGGAGCCCCGATTCCCCCCGTATGGTCTAAGGTGGCCCCCATGGGGCGCACTTACCATAAAAATGTCGACCCTGTACCTCCTTCCGTTTTCCTGAAATTAATTATTTGTTTTTCCTTCTCCCCTCCCCTGGCCAAAGGGGGGGGGGGTGGTACGGGGTCCAGTTTTCGTCCAGGATCTTCTTTTTACCCCGGCTACTTCCCCTGAAAACTGCGGCCCTCTACCTATACGGGAACATGCCAGAAGAAGGAGCGTTACGTTACATATCCGAGCCTGACGCGTGACGGCTGGGTCTCATTCAACCCCCACAAAAAAAAACGCAAAACACACCTAAAGAAGTTTTCACTTCAAAAACGTTGAAATTAACCTAAGGGGCAAGAAGATAATTAATTTTTTTAAATTTGAACGGGCGGCCATGTTTTTTCAAGATGGCGTTTTTAGCTCACAACGGATTTTTATATATTTGTTCCTGAACATAAAACCTATCTATTACCATTGAAAAAAAAATGTCCCCTTAAACTTCATTGAAAAAATAAGATTTGCCTGGTCTAAATGATATTTTCATCATCTATGCTATCGAATTAGTCAGCCAACGCATTTTTATAAATTTTAAAAAATTTCGATTTTTGGAAGAAAGCTAACGAAAATTTCATATCGATTAAATTTTTGAAATGCTTGGGAAAAATTAAATTGGTTTCATCTATACTTTTACCTGTTAAATTCGAAAATCATCGATTAGTTTTCAAAATACGAATTTTTGAAATGATCGATCACAGTTTTTAAGCCAAATTTGAGCCCCTATAAAAGATGTGAAACATGTTAGATCAGCTTGGATATATCAATATTTATAGGAACATTCCTTCTCTATTGAAAAGTGAAAACGTTAGTTTTCTATTATACTTGGTTAATTTTTGAATCGCCATTTTTCGAGGGATAATTGTTTCACCATTTTTTCGCAATATGGTAAATAACTGAAAATCCAGACGTACTAGAAAAAAATTAGCCATATTTTTTTCATCTACGTTATCGATTTAGTCATTAAACTCATTTTCATAAGCTTTGTAATATTTCGATTTTTGGAAGAAAGGTAAAGAAAATTTTATATACACATCAATTTTTAAAATTTTTGTGAGAAATTAAATTTGTTGCATCTATGTCTTTATCTGCTGAATTCGAAAATATGAATTTTTGAAATGGCGATTTTCCGAGGGTCTGCTGTTTTAACCATTTTTTCGCAAAATTTTTGTGAATAACTAGAAATCCAGATGGACTAGAGAAAACCTAAGGGTTAAGGCAATTTATATCGACACATCGATTTTTATTTTTTTTTTTTTGAAGAAATTAAAATTTTTGCTTTTAAACCTGCTGAATTGAAAAATAATCACCCTTTTCTCGCAAAACAATGAGTTTTTGAAAGATATTTTTTAATAATAAATGATTACAGTTTTGAACACGAGTTTGAGCCTAAACAAATGGTCCAAGAATTACTGTTTTATCACAACATCTTTATTGGCAAGCGAGTCTTACTTATTAAGTCTACTTAATAATAGTATCCCTTAAAATTTCACGGAACATTGCATTTATTAAGACGTGTCTTTGAGAATATCCAATGCTGAAACAAAATAATCCAAACGTGACACCCCGTATACCCAACGATTTATTCACGCATAGATAAACCAACATTTATCTATGATTCACGGTATGACGGTAAGCAATATGTAAAACCTTTTTTTGATAAAACAGAAAACGAGCCACAGGTGGCGGCATTTAGGCTAACCTTAACCCCGCCAAAATTTGCGATACCCCACAAAAGCTCCATGGGATCGAAAGCTCGACTTCGGGCTGCAATTCCTATCAAATATTCCCTTAGATTTGATATATTTTTAAAAATTTACGTTCTTACTACAGCATGTGTTATGCTGCCTAGAAGGTTTCTCCGTCACTAATATTTGTAGTAATTTCTTTGTTGATATTAATTTATAAAACATTCTTTTGCTTCAGATATTCATTACCCGCTAGGCTAATGGATTTTATTTTATTTTCAGTTAATTTGTACTATAAGATCGACTCATAAAGTTAAGGCAATTCCTGTGATAGTAAGACTGACTGATATTAACGATAATCGACCCCAATTTGTTGGAACTCCTTATGAGACGAGCATATCGGAGGTAAGTTCGGAACTACTTAAGTTTAGGTAATTAACCTTTAGTGCCGCTCGTAAAATGTCAGGTATCACAAATTAAAAAAATATAAGCAGGATATCCCAGAACGAATGGGATATAGAATACCAGGCCTCAAAATAATGGCTTGATAAATTATGGCTCGTTTAAGACCCTGACATCAGGGTGTTTAATGTGAAAATTTAACTCTGAATATACGCAATAATTTAAAAGTGGTTAAAGGTATCGAATTCGTGCTAATGCTTTCGAGGTCGAGAAATATTAATTTTCACCAGTTTTCAGATTCTCGCCAGAGGGCGCTAGTTACAGGATTTTCTTGACTATAAATTAAGAAAGAGAAAAGGGAAGTTATTTTTAAGTAAAAATGTCTCTCTATGCCTTTGATTTCGCTATCTTCTTATTGTTAAATATTATTAAAATTGTCTTTGGACGGAGATGTATGTGCATACAACATTAAAGTGTGATATTTTTTTATATATGTCGTAGGCATCGGGCGTAATACGTCATTCCGCGAAAAGTCTAGTCCTTACACGTATCGCCGGCAAAAGCTGTAATAAAATAATTATTACCTTGTTTGGCTTAAATTATGCGTCATATCAAGGATTGCCTTCTTCATGTTAGACAAACAGAGTAATCGGTCGAACGATTGTACGCTACAGCCTCTGACTGCCGTATGTCGGCGTCAAACACTGAAATCCGTCATTCCCTGAAATGACTAGTCATTACATGTATTGCCGGCAAACAGCGTAATAGCCTTATTATCACAGTGTTGACTAACTATTCAGTCATTCCCTGTAATGCCTAAATCTCTTTTAGGAAAACACCGTAATAACAATTCTCAACGTTTGCCGATTGTAGTCAATCACTGTAATAAATACAATCCATAGCCCAAAGGAACTGAAACTAGCCCAAACAAACCTACACTAACCCAAACTAAAACAGGCAAACAGCGTAATGCAAGTTTATAAGCGTATTGCTGTTGTTTGCCTGGGCATTATGGGGAATGACTGAATAGTTAGTCAAACACTGTAATAATAAGGCTATTACGTTGTTTACCGGCAAAACATGTACTGACTAGTCATTTCAGCGAATGACGGATTTCAGTTTGTCAGACGCTGTAACGTTCAATCGTTCGGCCGATTACTCTGTTTGTCTAAAATGAAGAAGGCAATCCTTGAAATGACGAGTAATTTAAGCCAAATAAGGTAATAATGATTTTATTACAGCTTTTGCCGGCAATACGTGTAAAGCCTAGGCTTTCCGCGGAATGACGTATTACTCCAAATGCCTACGACATATATATTTCGTGGTCAAAGGTTAAAAAAATCGCGGCGAATTTATTCATTGACCAGCCTCATCTGGGATAAATCCGAAGACTGTTGGAAAAATCATATTTCTCGATTCCGAAAATAAGGTATGCGAATTTTCAATTTAAATTATTGCGTATATTCATTTTAAACACGCTGTATCTCTTAAATTGGTAATATTTAGTAAGTCGTTACTTACTCAAAGGGTCTATTTTAAGGTCTATTATCTTCAGTTACTGTATTCCCATTCGTTCTGTATAATCAGATCTAAGGTTTGTGGTTTAATTGGCTATTGAACTTACTTTTACGTGACGATTTATATTTATTTTATTAAGGGTCACTACTTTGAACTTCACTTTAAACACTCGCTAAACTAATCAGTGTTTTGAATCTCTCAATGTCAGTAGAACCTTAATAGATGTGTGATATTCAAAACACTGATTAATTTAGCAGTGACTACTTAAAGTAGTGACTTGCAGTCGTGTGATCTTCAAAATACTGATTATTCTAGCAGTGACAAATCGGCTCTAAATTGATGTAAATGTAATAATATGTGAACTATTTTTTTATTCTTTGTATTTATTAATTTATTAAGTACTAATGCAAAATTTTCAACATCAGTTAACGCCGATTGGAACGACGATTTATCAAAACATAAACGCCAAAGACAAAGATACTGGAGTGAATGGACAAGTAGAATACTCGATTATAAAAGGTAAGCACAAATGAACGCTACTAGCTACAAAAATAAAGATCACAGGTATAAATAAATCAATTTTTATTAACTGAAAAAATAAATAAAACTAAATAGTTCCCATAATAATAATAAATCAAATTATTTAATGCAGAGTCGGCAATATATAAATAATTTGTGGAAATTACCTTAGATTCATAATATTATGGTTGTATTTATAGCATAATGAAACATGAATATTGAATTTTTAAACGTTAGTAAGTCGGAAACAGTTGAATTGAGACACATGTATTCTGTATGAATTACGTTCAAAATTGCAGGCAGAATTTAAAAATTCATTAATACACAAAGTGTTCCATTTAAAGATATATGGCTGACTTGTCACGTGTTTCTGCATCATTCTGTAAATACGAAGATGTATGTTGCAAATGGTTCATATAAGTTTAAGGGGGATAATATTATACGTACACTAAAAAACAGACTGAAAATTGAACAGCAGATTATTATACATTTTCAATATTGCACACTAATATGAAGCTAGATTATTTAAAAAATGATAGAATGTGATGCATGTTTAGGGTAGTGTTATATAGCTTTGGCTAATTTGGGCTAGTTGGTTTAGCTGGGTAAAGCGGACCAATTGTAATTTGGATTCGCTTTGGTTGGTATGGGTTAGTTTTTGTTCGCTTTGGTTAGGTTTAGATGCTGGTTGGCATCAGCTAGCATAGCTTAAACTGGATCACACGTTTCTTTTCTCACTTCGACAAAATGTTTGCGATTTTCGGCGCGGCGCCGGCGGTCTGATTTTGCTGGCAGTACTTGTAAGCTTGCTGTTTCCTACCTACAGCTCTTTCGCATCTTCTGTCGACCCAGGGCTTTCCTTTTCACGGTAACTTGATGGAATTCGGGATGTATTCCTGAGGAGATTACTTGCGTAATCTCTTCCCAGCAGACTAACGGGTTATCAGTGCCAAAGCAGCCGTCTAGCCAAGGAAAATCTAGGTAGATCGTCCCAATTTGCAGAATTGTAATGCCCGATTTTGCGAGACAATGGTGGATCCTTCTCTATAGTACTTCTATAAGTAGCAATTCACAAACCGTTGTAATAAGTTTGTGGTCGGAAGTACCTAATGGCGGACCAACTGTAATTGTGTACTGCTCAGGATTGGTAGTTAGAGAAAGATCCAGGATAACGGTGAATTCGCCCCTCTCTGTTGGTTCGTCTACAAGTTGAGTAAGCCCGCAGCTGATGGCAAATGCTTCTCTACCTACGTTGTCGGTCTTGTTGTGATGTTTGAGCCAGTTGGTGTTATGGGCATTGAAATCTCCCAGAACGATTATTTCTGAATTGGAATGATGCACCTGTATTGAGTTAAAAGTGGTAGATAGTGTTGTAAAAAAGCTTTGGTAGGCTCTATCATTCGGAGGGCGATAGAGACAGCATATAAACTTGCTTAATCCCCCGAATTTATGTTTGTATTCAGGCTTCTTATGTTGCAGAAATCTGTTCTAAGTTCGGTATCTTTGCTGTCTCTGAAATGAGGAATGAAGGGCTCCCAGGGCCACCGGGCGCCCGGAGATCCAAATGGCTGGGGAGTTTGCCTCCGGAATATTTTGACCCTGGAAGCACCATCATGTCCATATATATTCCTACTGTGAAACCCTGGTTCAAAATAATTGAAATTTACCTCTCCACCAAAAAATAATTCATAATTTTAGTTAAAATTATATAATTTTAAAAGAATGTTCCTAAAAGATTAACAAATAAAAGGGGACGTGGGTAGTTCAAAAAATGTCAATCTCAAGAGAACTTCTTTAGGTTAAATTGAAAATTTGATTTAAAAAAGAAGAAAAAGGGAATGTTAAGTTTTGAGCAAAATAGCCAGTTATACACTTAATATAAACTCCATTTTTTTTTAAATAGCCGATTGCACCGAAGTGTTTAACTTAAGATTAAGTCAATATTGGATTAAGTTCCGTTTGAACAGTCGTTAAGAGAATAGCTAAAATGCAGTTATATTGGCAGGCAGGTAGGAATTTTTATGGTAATTTTACGATTTCGTCATTGGTATCCTACTGTTTGCTGAACCAACATTTTTGTCTTTTTTAAAGAAATCAAATATTCGAAATGCCAAGGGAAAAGAACCTTAATAGCTGAAAGAAGCTATGCAAAAGGTATATGAGCAATTTAATCGACAGCACCTTGATATGGTCATAGAGATTTCAAAATACATTGAGATTTAAATGGTTTAGATTCATCCATCTCAACTAAAATGGGGATTTATGTAAAGGCAAACGCGGGAGGAAATCAAAAGGCAGATGGTTAAATAACATTTATTTGCAAGAAGAAATTTAAAGTAACTTTTACAAATTATATGCGGAAACAAGTCGGTTTTGACCCTAGAAATCTATAATATAAAATTATGCGTGATATCGGATTTAAATACAGAAAAATTGATGGAAGGAATTATGTGTGACAAAGATCGGGATGTTGAACAATAGTAGCAAGCAATCCGAAGCAAGTATAAATTCTATCTCTTTTATATAAAACACTAAATGTTTCAGCAGCTTAAAATGAGGAAAATTACAGACTTTCATTTGATAACCTCAGATTCTTAAATCTATTTAATTAGTATTCCAATGATATTTTTTCCGGCAGTTTTCTACTTGGATATAATTAAATCTATTCTGCCAATCTGGCTAGTAATATTTTTACATGTGCAAGTTGTGCCAATATAGTGATGGTGGTTTCTCAAAAAAAAATGACGGTTTACCTAGACGTCTTCTTCTTTTTTGAAACAAGCTCAATAAATTCCATTTAGATTGACGTGTGTCAACCTGTTTTGACTACACTGCAAAATCAAATAATTTATCAAATTATACGAATTTTTACAAACACTTTATGAAACTTAACCACAAAATTCTACTTTCCGAGTAATCGAAATAGATTGAATTGAACCCTAAAATATGTTTGAGCTCAGTATATTTCAAATTCTACTAAAATTAATTATCCAACAAAGATAAATTAATATTTCATGATAATTAAGCCCTAAAGTAGAGGCGGATGCATAGTCGGCAATTTTTAGCATACGTACTGCATTTGGAAATGAGGTACATTACCCAGTGGCGTGCCCGAAGGGCTTGCCACAAACGTAGTATTTAATCCATAAAAAAAGCGTAAAATCCATAAAAAACACTGCGGCTTAAAATTCCTCATATTCCCTATATTCAGTTAAATATAAGGGGACTCGGATTTTTTTTTTAATAGGATGTCTTTTGTTTTGCACATGATGTCGCTAAGTTGACACAAAGAAGCACGTAGCGCGCAAATAAACGCATGCTGATAGGGTGACAATTTGAAAACTCACAAAGATTATATTTTCTAGAAAACACAGACAAATACCATTGTCACAAAAGCGTGGGGGAATAAACCTCACACACCCGTAAAGCACCACACTAATCCTCTTTAATATCTTAAATGACAATATCCTACTTGTGAGACCTCTCTAGAGAGCATATCAAAAATTCGTTTTAGCGAGGCCAAAATTAGTCAAATTTATGTACTAAATGTTGGCAAAATTTTGAGATAATGTCTTAAAATTGGCTTTTGCAAAAATTGTTGAGATTATGAAAATGGATCCCTAGTCTTAATTAAAACACTATTGTAGTGCTAAAATTCTCTATTTTTTGCAATAACGCAAATACGTGTTTTTATCCTTTTCTGTCAAATCTTCAATTTAACGTGTTTGATGTTGCCATTGTATTTTTTCTTGAAATTTATTTTAATTCGGAAATGATGCAGAAGTAATAGAAATGACTTTTCTTTATGGTGCACAGGGTATGTGATATTTGAGCACTGCCATTACTTTAAATAAAATACACAAAAAAAATCTCAGTCAGGTCTAGATAAGAGGTTTAGGTTGAACATTTCAAGAAACTGGATCTTTTGGCAATAAATAAATAAAATAAAAGTCTCAGTCAGGTCTACATAAGAGGTTTAGCTTGAAAATTTCAAGAAACTAGATGCTTTGGCAATAAATAAAGATAACAACCTACCACTCTCAATATCCCCAAAAGGTCATTGTTTGAGTGGGAATATTGGGGATAATATCATAAGTCCCTTCTTATCGAAGGAAATTTAACCGACCAACTTTATGCTGAAATCCTCAACCAAACTATAGAATCCTCTGTTGTTCATGAACTTGAAATCCAAAGAGATTTACAAGTGAATCTAAATTTGAACCAAGATCTTCTACACTTCCAGTAAGATGGTGCACCCCCACGTCATGGTGCTATGGCGAGAGAGTGGTTGGAGCAAAATTGTTCAAAACAGTGGATTGGTAGATGAGGTGGCCGCCAAGATCACCTGATCTTACGACTATGGACTTATTTTTATGGGGTTACATCAAATTACTAGTTTGCAAAATCTAGCCGATTTCTCTGGAAGAATTGCCACAGAAGATAATTAAGGCTTGTCGAAATATTCCACCAGATATTTTTCAGAAAGTTAAGGAGGTATTTGAAAACCGACTTTATTTCTGTTTAGAATGTGATTTTGTGCACTTTAAACCCGAGCAAAAGAGCAAGTATTTGCGTTACTGCAAAAAATAGAGAGCTTTAGAATTACAATAGTGTTTTAATTTAGGCTTGAGATTCTTTTTCATCAATTACATTTCGTACTTAAATCTAATTTATTTTGGTATTGCTGAAAAGCACTGAGGTAGTGACATTTAAGACTTTAAAGTCCACTACCCTGAAGCACTATCCTTACTGCTTGAGGGGTGGATAAGGATGGCCTGCAAAATACCTCATTATTATTCCCTCGCGATTTTGCAGAAATGTTATTTTTTTATTTTTTTATATCTTTTTTAGTGTAGAAAATATAGTAATTATAAGTTTTCACATTGTTACTCTGTATGTAGGTTTTTCCCTAAATTTATATAATGATCAACTCTCAACTCTTGGTAATTATCTCAGGAATACGTAAAAGAAGAAACTTATAACTATATTGATATTTTTTCTAAACGTTTCGGTGCCTATTTTGTTCTTCAGGTGACATATTCTGGCAATTCAGGTAAAATCTCTTCAACTACAGCGTTATGGCTATCATCAAAATATAATTAAAAACCGTGTAAGTGGGTCTTAATTTTAAAAAATCAACGTTATCACTAAAATCAGCGAAAGCTTTTTCACACGTTACTTGGAGGTTTTTAAGCACCATTGTTTCCGTTTTAAGAGAATGCCTGTGATTCTTGTACTTTATAACTACTTAAATGGTTGTTCAAAATGACCTGCAGTTGTTATAAAATA